>JAVYIG010004815.1:0-56578 GCA_035222895.1 Strongylocentrotus droebachiensis
GTCTTAGTTTGGAAGATGGTGGGGTCTTAGTTTTGAAGACTTTTTTTTTTTTTTTTTAATAACCGGGTCTGGAGCAAAGACTGCGCGCTATACCCAGCTTTATTACAGGGTTTTAGTTTTAAATTCGACAAAATATCCTTCAAATTTATTACATTTGTGGGTAAAGTCATTATTACATTTGTGGGTGATTCAAAATATCACTTCAAATTTATTACATTTGTGGGTAAAGTCATTATTACATTTGTGGGTGATTAAAAATTATTACATTTGTGGGTAAAGTGGTTATTACATTTGTGGGTGAAATTATTACATTTGTGGGTAAAGTGTTATTACATTTGTGGGTGTTGTTACATTTGTGGGTAAAGTGTTATTACATTTGTGGGCGTTATTACATTTGTGGGAGTTATTACATTTGAGGGTGTAACACACCGCCGTTTACCTGAACGTTCATGGATGTCGGAAATGTCTTGCCCGATAAAATCAATACTTTGTTGGAGCTCCTACAAAGGACTCTGGCAGACGACAGTGTATATATGGGCGCGATTGAGTGCGAGTTTATGATGCATTAGGGACTTTTAGATTGAGTGGACGAGAACACGACGAATGCCGACTGATTATGCGTGTCAACGTACTCACCTGTCCATGTTGACTACAATTATAAATCTTTTAGATTGCACTCGGCGATATACATGCATGCAGTGTGTAACACTATTAAATCTGATATCTTAGTGTCCAACAAACGTTTTATGACCATAGATTACTAATTTGTTGTCAATACGTTTCCCCGTTAATACTCTACCTTATGCTATGGTCACATTACCCAAAAGTAGCCTGCTTGGCGGCCGAGCGGCGAGTTTTTAACCAATTCTGCCTGGCGGCTGACCGGTCACCGAGCGGCGGCCGCCCAGGCACCGCTCGTTTTTAGGGCATCGCTCGGTCGCCGCTGAAATTTTAGCGCGGAGTTAAAATTTGGGCGGCGCCTGCTCACTTTTCACTCGCCGCCCAAAATACGCTCGGTGCCTGGGCGGTCGCCGCCCGGGCACCGACCTAATCGATGGGCGATGCCTAATTCCAGCAGCGACCAAGCAGGCTACTGATCGGTCGGTCGCTGCTCTGATTTGTGACCATAGCTTAAGTTTTAAGCCTAAACAACAACAAAAGATAGACTTAGTGAGCACAATTCTTTACTTTCAGAAGTCATACAAAGTCAAACTTCTATGGGGATTCAGTGGGGCCACACTGAATACTTCAAAAAGTCTGGCGAGCAGCGAACATCAATTATAATGGGGTTATTATCCTAGGGGGTAATTTTCAGAGGTATTTATTCTCGGGGATGGTTCTCCTTGGGGTGTGAATTTCCGGGGGGTTATTGGCCGGGTGATTGCCTGAGAACCGTCTTTTTTCATTATCATGTACCATACTATTTTTTAAGTTTAATTTAATAACAACATATACTTTTCAATGATAAAAACCCCATAGCTGAAAAGGTTAAAGGGATAGTTGAGTTCTGTTTTCAGACCGCAAATGCCTTCAAAGTGCATGGTTATTTCTCTCATTCTTATCTATGACATTTATAGTGCCCTTTTAGAACCTAAAATTGCTATGAAGGTAATTTTAGACCCCAACATGTGTGAAATTTAGCCAATACGATCATACTAATACAGCTCCACTTTCCCAAAAATATGCTGACCATTAATTAATTATTTAATTAAAGATAACAATACATGGGCCGGCTGGTTGTGCATAATATAACCAACAAGAAAATGCCAACAAAAAGCCACCATCAGCATTGGCTGATATACTACGAAAAAGGCGCTATATCGTTTTTAACGGGTTTTTTCTTCAAATTATCTAATATTTGTGGTGGTACACAAGTATTAGAAATCGTTATATTTATGGATATAGCAGCCGTCTCTGAACCGATTGTTATCAAACATAGATGATTTTTTTTTCCGTTTAAATTATATGTTCTTTCAAATTTGACACTCAGTTTTTCATTATCTCACCAAAACAATATTTTGTGTAGCGCCCTCTGCAACAGAACTCAAGTATCCCTTTAAACTAAAATCTGGTGGAAAATAAATCACACGGGCATTTTACAAACCCTATATATCTTAATCAATGTCTATGTATGAGTGATCATGTATAGCTTTAATAGCGCCATCTTTCTGCTAAATATTTTTTTCTTTCTGTGATTACTCTTACTTACATTTTAAATACCTGCTTGTGTCTGAAACATATACGATTAAATGTATTTCCTAATCATCTGCCATTTCTCCATCGTACACCTTTCATATAACAAAATCACAATGAATGTATTGACCCGACCCTCTAAAATTAAGCCTCCTTTTACTATATAAGAAGGAAAAAACGTGGTGCTAATACTTTCTAACCAAACAACACACCTAGTTCAATTAGTAAAAAATCAACATAGGCAATACACCAACGATTCATTAGTATTAAAGGTGGCTCCTTTTTCAAAGTACCCTTTTTATACATCAAGATAAATAATTATATTGGTCGGAGAGTTAAAAATAAACTTAAGTTCTGGTAATAAAAAAGAAATTAATTCTCACAGAATCAAACGAAACTTGCACTGAATGTTCAAGATTACAAATAAATGTCATGTGTGAAACAATTTTGGAAGAAAATGTATACTGAGTAATGAGCATAGAAAGATAAGAAAATCAGGTACACTCTGTAGTACTAGTCCCGACACCATTTGTGTAGTCCCATATACATCTTTCTGTGTACAGTGCTTGTTATTTTACCAAGACTGGGCCAAATTTGTTATGAATTTGATGAGTCCAGAACCTTGCAGTGCACACCAATACTTACTTGCTAAATGATCAACTTTTTCTGATTCATTCCACACCTTTTCTTTCCCAATGCAATCGCATTACAAGAACTCACCTTTATCTTAAAAACTGTATTTAATACAGACAGCATTATTTAGAATCGTTGTCAAAATGAATTTTACACGGATTATCTAGGATGGACTATCATTTGTGGAATAAAACTGCGATATTGTCATATATTTGTTTAAAATGAAGCAAATATTAAATGAAAAAAAGGAACGTACCAATATAAAGTTGTTTGGAAAATTGTACTTCTTGTCGGCCATTTAAACCTTCTGCTAGTTTGCCAGGTTGATATGTCTTCAAATCTTTTCGCATGTCTTCGATTTCACTTTTCATAAGTTCGACGTTCTCACATGCAGCCATCTTCGATTCGTTGCTAGAATGTATGGATATATCCGGAAAAAGAGACGCTAGCTGTGTGACCTCTGAAAGAACTCTGTAAGATGTAGAGCCTAGGACCAGATTTCATGTTGTATATTAGGAGCGTAGACACACATATCTCACCAAAATGGGGGAGGAGTTTTATTGCATCACCCAATAGGCACATGACTGTATATGAAACCTTGGGTGAAAAAAAGATATATTGTATGGTAGGAGTACAGGGGGTGTATTTCGTGCTACAATAACCATTCTGCAATTTATTCAACCAATCCAATGCTCTGTTATAGACGTGATCATTGCGCTTTACCTTTCCCCTAACCGAGACCAACCTTTGCACGATAACATCTTCCATGGTTGCGACCTCGTTCGACGTAATTGGACAGTTGGAAGAAGCATTTCAGCAAAATGGGGAGGAGTTTCATTCTACCACGCTCTAGTCACATGACTGTATCGAGAACGATTAGTTGATCAAAATATAAGGTAGCATGTTAAGGACAGTTTTTTGGGTTATACTACTCGTTCCGATGTCCGGGAGTTATTAAAATACATGTATTTTCCTACTCTGTCATTTCGATACGAAAACAAAAATCGGCGGATTTCAAACTCTGATTGAAAATTGTATGAAACCTCAGACTTTGATATAGCCATCCGTTGCTGCAGAATATCATGGCGGATTCAAAACAAACTGTGGTCGCATTTCTCACCTTGTCCTCGGATTCTTCAGTGTGTGATTTTGCTAATGGAATTACGAAAAAATTACCTAATCACATTTGCAAGTACGTGCGACTGTCAAACAATGTTTTAGAGTCCTTTCATAAGCAAGATTCAGAAGGATACGACGCTGTAGTGTTGTTACATTCAGTTCAAGAAGGTCGAAATTCTATTACCGACGTTCCTGATGCAAAGTACCAAGAACTTTTACCTGAGCTCAAAACAAAATATGGTGAGTGTTTTTGTAAAAAAAAATGTTGTTGCATAGATGTAGTTTGATAAAATCGTAATATCTAAGGCAAATAAATAGGCCGTTTTAAAAGTACAGCAGTAACAGAAATGAAATCAAAACTTGATACGGAATGCATGTATACAAATAAGGAAATTCGTTGAGTGATGACGGAATTTGATCATCGGCACGATATCAGTAATTTGTTAACATCTTGATTGCCTTCTTTGCCTCATTGCACGGTCTCTCTTTTGTCACTCGAGAAATTGTGCACACACACAAAATAAGCACCAATTTCTGCAAGGTTTCTTTTTGTATGTGCAAAAACAATGTCTTCGCAAAATTTGCAATACCCGGTCTTGATTAGCTCCATAACAACCATTTTTAACACCAGTATAAATAAATGAAGCCTTTGGTAAATCTATCCAGTGATAATTAAAATGCAGCACAGGGAGAATATTTGTTTTGCATATAACAATGTAAAAATAGCGCCTAAGGCTATTCCATGATAGCTGCGACCACAAAAATCTCAGAAAATGCAGTTCTGATATATCAATTCCAAATGGGAATAGTAAATCGGTCGATTGTAGTAAAAGAACACAGTTTTGAAGCTAAATAAATGTCAGTCTTTAGAGGGCACTATACAACATAAAAAGTTTTTCATTTACAATTTCATCACTTTAGACTCTATTTCAACCGGGACAACGATCATTGAATATTGTAAAATCGCATATGCTTCTAATATGTTCATTTGAACCAAATTCATGACCCCATATCAAAACGTTGTAATACCTTCAAAGATACTATGTCCCTTTTGCAGCCAACATCTATTTATGTAGAACTTTGCAGGAATTATGAATAGGCCTATGTCATGTATGTCCTATCTGTAAAATTTAAACGTTAGCTGTGTCCTAATATTCAAATTATGCTAGGAAACCTGTTTACTTGCTAGACTTCACTGTGGCTTTTTTTGCTTCTTAGGTAATAACATACATAAATCGAGCTGTAAAGGGTACATGAGCATTTGTCTATTAAAATCAATAACCCACTTCTTGTAATGGCCAAAATTCAACTGGTTGAATCTTTGCGCAGCATAAAAACGTACGACCATAATGGTCTGAAAATCAGACTATTACTTACTGGCTCTATAGCTCTTAAGTTGATTCGACAACTAATAGTCGTTATTTTCCCACTTAAAGACATTTTAAAGCCCTCTTTTTTAGGGTAGTTCTAACTCAGTATTATCTTTCAAATGCCGTTGGAATTTAACCTTTTCATTTTTTCGGCCTGCAAAGGGGACATAGTACATTTAAGGTTTCAACGGTTCAATACTGATTTCACACAAATACGAAAACAGGTGATAAAAAGAATATCATATTAGTGTGTAGGAGATCAAAGAACAAGGCTTCCCTAAAATTCTTGAAATGTATCAATAAAACGTGGCAATTTTATTGTACTTATCTTCCGACATGTGGATTTTATCTAAATCATATGTATCAATCTTATCAATAACAAATGTGTCTGCGTGGGTAATATGCGCGTATGTTTTTCGAGGAGAATTGGAAAAACGATTTTATTTGCTGTTACATGGGTGTCGCCTTTTCCAATATTAGCCTCACGTTTCCTGTACATTGTTTTCAAGTGGAAACATTTTAAAAACGTGTTCATTTTGGAATACATTTCTCTATATCAGGATTTAAGTTACTCTCACGTAAGTAAATTATACACATACGAAGCAAAATAATGCAAAAATATAGAATAAATGTTGCAAAATCTAATTTTGTACTTACATTACACGCCCAATTTTAGAATATCAATAATTTTACCTGCGGGCTCCATTTTTTATCAAGGTTATTTTGTAGCCCTTGATCTAGATTATTGGGCAACTATCCGATGTACATACACTGCACCCAAAGACCGTGCACTTTCAAATTTGAATAGTGGGGGCAATCGTCCCCTCCCCTCGTTAGTGCCGCCCCGTATGTATATTAGAAGGGGAAGGCTTTCACGGGCGTACCGAAGTCTAAGTATGCTCCCCTCAAAACATTCAGGGGGATTTTCCCCATTAGGCAAAAAAGGTGACCGGTGCTAACATTTGTGACGAGCTCGGAACATACAGATGTGAGCTTCGGCCAACTGCTTCACCGCCGTTTACCTCAATGTTCATGGATGTCGGAAATGTCTTGCCCGATAAAAGCGATACTTTGATTGGAGCTCCTACAAAGGACTCTACTCTAATGGCAAGCTAGTCCCCTACCCTACCATGAAATGGTAAATAGTAAACGGTTACAATAAAACAATAATAATCAGCATTTGATGTTGGTACTAAAATTACCTTGCTAGAAAAGAAACAGAGCAGAGATGGCCAAACAAATACACAATATTGAAATAATTGGCTTATTGTAAAACTGAAAGATTTGGTTAAAAGGGGACATTCATTATTGAGTAGAAAACAGTGACAAATATAATTATGATTGTTAATTACAGTTTAACTGTAAAAAGGAACCTCACTTAAAGTCATTTTTAGGAACTAGGAGTAATTTTGCACACCATCTTGGATTTCCAGATTTCCTAGTGGTCATTACCCGTGGTATAAATCGATTCTTAAATCCCCCAAACCTAGTTAAAGACACAAATATGACAAATTCTGTAAGATGAATGTTTAATGATTTGTGGCTTTTTCACGGGACTGGCGGCCGCTTTGTCCGGTGGACCGATTTTCTCAGCTGTTCAGTATGTTGTGTCTGATTAAAAAAAAATATAAAAAAACAAGAGACCGTTCAAAAAACACTTTTATTTGCGGGTAGGGGAATTTGTTCTCACTTTAAATTGACACGATTAATATATGCATACATTTAATACAGATACGTGTATCGGCGAAGTTGTCATTTTTTGCTCAAATTAAGTCATTATGGGTTGCTAAAACATATTAGTAAAGACAGATGTAAGTCTTTATTTACAAGACATTGCCATTGTACATACACAAATTATTCTAAAGTTACCCCAAAAATAAACTTCCCGGATTTGTCATATATAATTGTAAAATAATGTGTGTTTTTTTCAAGTTAAAGAATTTAGAATTTAGAATTTAATTTTGGATAAAATTTGAAAATATTACAAATTATACATAGAAATGTGATTTTGATTAATTTTAATTCTATTCAAATTGGTAGCTAAACCGTATTTAATTTAATCCTCTTTTTTATGACATCAAGCTCATAATATTTCAAGGGTTCCATTAAAAGTTATACAATATTTTGCGTCAAAAGGGCCGCTTTTTTACCGTTCCAGAAAGAAGAAACAAATTCAGAAATATCATGTACAATTCAAGTTCAAGTTCAAGTTTATTAAAACCAAATCAAACATAAACAATGTTACAAGATATAACAGCAAGTAACACAAGAATGATAGGTTTGGGACCCCAGTGAAGCACAGCTTGTGAACGAGGCCCCTTAACACAGTAAACTATATACAGCAGGTATATAATTGCAAGGAGTAACATATTTACAACGAGTATAACTCATGTGTATGTAACAATGTAACAACATAACAAATTGTGCATTTTAGTATACCCCCCCCCTAGTTACAACACAAACACAAATGACACAATATGTTGAATAAACATTGTATTGTAAGTATGTGAAACAGTGGCAAACAAAAAATAAGCATGATTTTTGTCTTGGTCCCCACGCTTACTAAGAGTTTCATGATTTATAATCGGCAACTCTAAATTACAGAAGGCTTTCTGAGTGTCTAACACCTCGCAATGACTTTTAGTAGTCTCAATGCTGAAGGACGTGAAGTCGTGGATTTCATTTCCTCAATCTCTCTTATATTGTGTATCATTAGGGCAAAAGTAGAATTTGATTCAGAATGTTTGGCTCCATGTATTTGACTTTTCTATAGTGTCAAAACTCTATATACTCCTCACTCTCAAAGATTGTGAAGAGTGAGGGAGAGAAAAAGAGGGAGAAAAAGAGAGGTGGAAAAAAAATCAAGGAATTATCAAAGAAGTTGATAAACTCGTCAGAGTACACCTGGAAGCAGGCAATTAGATTAACTCAATGTGAAAGATATATGCTTATTATCTTCCTGTCTGAAAACACCTGTTCAAACCTGATCCGAAAAAGGATAAACATATATTGTACTCATCGATATTTATATATTTTAAGATGTTGAGGATAATTGTTACTTTTTCAATTTTCTTTGTCAATTCACATGAATATATTTCTCATGCAAAACATAATTTAATTAAATTGCAATGTTATTTGTAATTCAATATCAGGGCATTACAAAAAGATATACAACGAAACAATACAAAAATAATAGTAGTGGCACGAGAAAAGAGGAACCAAATGGAAGCACAGCTTTTATAAGTATTAGTTCCTCAGACGATGTTTTACTACAGTACGTTTCGGAAAAAAGTATATACAGTGCGTCCCAGAAAAAACGAAACCGAAAGTTATCGATGTTTTATCATAACTAAATCACAATTATAATTAATAAATGACACATATTTGTAAAGCCTAGATCCTCTTAGCTGCTCATGTGATGCATATTTCACGCATGAGTGATTTAAAACAATTTGAAGAGAGGAAACCAAAAAGTCATTTGGCGGGCGGTATCTGAATTTCACTGAGAATATCACATTTTTAGAACGTTCAATTTCTGCCCTTTTATATGACACCTCAATCAAGAAAAATGAGCCAGGAGTAACAAAGTTCAGTTTATTTAAAGTAATGCTTGCATTAAAACGAGTTCGTTTTCACTGGCTGCCTGCCGTAGCAACGAACAGAGTTGACAAAAGACTTAAGTCCGTTTCGTTGACGATCAGCCATGCATCAAGTCTTTCGTCTTCTTTGTGCATGGTCCATGGTTAACGAAACGGAGTTAAGTCTTTTGTCAACTCTGTTTGTTGCTACGGCAGTCATCCAGTTGCCCATTGTTGATATTGATGACTCGTCACGACGTGTCAACAATGTCAACAATTAATTTAAGTATGTGTACAAACAAATGTTATGACTTCAATATTAACTTTAATAATTTTTTTCTTTTTTGTCTTATATCAAATTATTAAATTGATATCAAGAATATTTTCTGTAATTTATTAATTCAGATAACAATTTACTGGTGCCAGTTACTTTCCTTTTCAATTGCTTCCATTCATTATCAATGTGATTTGTATTATCGTTTTGTGTTTTAATTTGTATTATTATTATTATTATTATTATTATTATTGTTATTATTATTAATATTATTATTATTATTATTATTATTATTATTATTATTATAATTATAATCATTAATATTGTGATTATTATTATTATAATTATTATTATTATCAGCTTAATTTTCTCAGATTGTCGATAATGTTATTTTTCATTGATTAAAATTTATTCGATTTAAATTGTGTATTGTACAGTGTTAAATTGAAACCTATCCGATACCGCAATGTGGGTGTCATGGGAATAAATTGTCATTGTCATTGCACACGGAACGAATAACACGCAATTATGGGAGCGTGTGCACATGGAAATTGTGTCATTCTCTCGCGGCTTTTGGTAGACGCAAGACCTTTTGATTTGGACAATCAAATATACCCATCCACCATCCCCAATATCACCACCTGTGTAGCAAGCAATACTATTCTGTAATAACGATTTTTGTTGGTTCATGAAATAAGTTATGATTGACACGATAGTTGTGTTGTCTCACAGATACGAACGCAATTATGCATGTAGATTGTATTTCATGCTTGTAGGTCAAGCGATCGAATATATAGGGTACCAAACGCGTAGTTAGAATTTAAAACTTAGGGGGGGGGGGGCGCGGTAGTGAAATTTTGACGTTTCATTAAATTATTAGAGAAAGAAGACGATTCGTTGTACCGTTCTCGACTCTTAATCCTTGCCAGAATTGTCTAAAATAATATTTGATTCATTGATATACAAATTTCGTTTTTAAAGGGATCTGGTTACTTTGTCTCAGATTCTGAAACAAAATCATGGATTTAGCTTATGCTGCAATGACAATTATAAACCTGTAGGTCAGTCAGGAACCCATGGTTTTTACAAGTCGATTGCCCGTCTCATTATCAAGATATTTATGATTGGAAATCGAAAACAAATTTTGCGTTTTCCTAACGGTTTTCATCACAACACAGTCTATTGGGGAAAACGAATATGGTTAAACCGGCCACTCAAGGATGTTTTACTTTTTTGAGGCATTTCTTGATCATTTTGAAGCGCAATTGTTTAAGGCTTCAATATTACAACATATCACAAACGCTAATAACATGTAGGGCCGTGCATCTCAGATTTAACATTGTAAACGCTACTTTAAAGGATCCGGTAACTTTGTCTTTAGATCCTTTTAAAAAAATCCTTGATTTAGCTCATGCTGCAATGACAATTGTAAACCTTTAGGTCAGTCAGGAACCCCATGACTTTTACTAGTCGATCGCCTGTCTGATTATCAAGATATTTATGATTGAAAATCGAAATGAAATATTGCGTTTGCCAAACGGTGTTCATAATACTACAGTCTATTGGGGAAAACGAGTATGGTAAAACCGGTCACTCAAAGGTTTTTACTTTTTTGAGGCACTTCTTGATCATTTTAAAGCGCATTTTTTAGGGCTTCAATATAACACCTTATCACAGATACTAATAGCATGTAGGGCCGTACATCTCAGATTTAACATTGTTAAACGATCCCTGTAAGGATATCTTCATAAATGAGCATCATGCATGTGATAAATATATTGACGTTTAAATCAACCAATCACCTAACCCAGGTGGAGGGGTATTCAGTTTTGGTTTGGACGGGGGTGTGCCGCTCAAGCCTCGAAACCCCTACCCAATTTTAAGGGTCATCATTTTGGGAGGATTTTTTTCTCGAAGTAAAGCCCATTATTCACAATTTTCGGGTGTTTGCAATGACAATTTTGAAGACAAAAACGGACTATGGGACCCATGTTTAGGGATATTTTTGTTTGGAAAATTGACCCAATTAGAGCGGCATCCCCCCGTATGTCTTAATATGTTAGTACCCCCCATATACTATATCGTTTGGTTGTTTGGGTTTATGAATTACAGGAGAATCGTATTCCCCAAGAAATGCAGGGTTATGCTAACAAATTAAAAGATTACTCGGATCTGGAGTAAAATACTTGGTCGCACAAATATCTGCGGTTTAAATAAAGGTAGCTCCGCAGTCGTAGGCCTTGAGGTAATTTTGTCCCGGTCATATTTTCTCAGATCAGGGGTCTGAAGATTGGGTGTTCGCCCTTACCTCATCCGAAAGGGGGTCACGAAGTGGCCTCGGAGGAGGGGGTGTCTAACCACGCGCATCGTGTACATTTTACGTTGTGACATGTTGTATAAGGCCATTAAAAAAATATATACATGTTTAGCGTCCACGCCCGCTTCCTTTTTTGGGGCCGCCTCCCTATTTTTTTATTTTTTTATTTTAAAGAAAAAAAACATGAAAAACTCTGCTAAAATGGATCTATTTCTGATTTTAAAAAAATATATATATATTGTCGGCAGCTATCTTGAAAAATAGCCCTCCTGTCAGGGAAAATGTAGCGAGCGGCCATTTTGAAGAGAAAAAAGAAGAAAAAAAATCACTGTTTAAATTATAGGGCGGCGACCTGAGGAGTGTTTGACTAAACCCTAAAATCGATCTTAAAATCGATCCGATCGATTTTATGGGCCGAATTGATTTCGATTTAAGGACCCGTTTCATGTAATAAATAAAAAGTCAAATTTTAATGCTAAGATGTATTATCATAAACAGAATAATATATTAATGTGAGTTTAGAAATAATAACCTTCACGACAGAATTATAGCTTTTTAGATCAGCATCAACACTTAAAATGATATTTCTTGAAAGTGCAGGCCTAAATTGCAGAGCTCAATAATAATAATAATAATATTTTATTTTCATATAGCGCTTAATACAAATGTCTCTAAGCGCTTTACAAATATACTATTACCCCGGTCATTGGATTCAGTGCTTGCCCTTCAACTGTAACTAATTCTTTTTAATTAAACATATTACTTCCTTAAAACATTATACACGTGTATGATAACATCATATCAGACCAAAAATGTAATACTCGCTGGTAAAGTTTTAGTTCTTTGACTGGAGCATTTTTGATAGCTTCAAAGGAATGAATTTGTAAAATCTTTTTACAAGAATTGGTAGCTGTAAAATAAACTGACCAGTTTTTTTCAACAGAATTAATATTTTCAAAGAAAAACGGAATTTACTTACTTTGCAAGGACCTCTCTCGCAGTAGTATAGTGATGCGGTTTTTGTGGGTGAGTTATCCCAAATTGACTAAATATTAATACAAATCGAATTTAGCTTAATATCGATTTGATGCAACAGTTCACAAGTATCAGCTTAAACTAAACTGATTCTGCCTTAAGATTGATTTTTAAATCGAAATCAATTTAAGTCGATGAAATAGCCCCCTGGACGGAATTTATTAATTTGGGCCTTCATCACCCTTACCTATATTAACTAGAAATTATATTACCATTCGTATTAAAAGACAAGTCGTTTCAGGAGCCTCCTCGATTTTACATGCGGGGAGGTAAACCTGGAGGGGAAGTGATGGGGCCTGGTTGTTAACACTTTTGCTGGAATCGTTGATGAGAGCTTGAAAAGGGTGGTTCACCCGGGTTACATAAAAAACTTCCCCGTGTAATCGGGCATTCTCGATGGCTAGCAAGGGAGCTCGTGGCAATGCAGTGGGAACTTTCGTCTATGAGAAGGGGTTTCTAGCCGTCGCACAATGGGCCAGGGAGGAACCAAAGTGCGCCAAAACTCTTTTTTGGTGATTTCTTTTCTTAATTTGTTGTCTTGCCCGGTTGAAAGAGAATAAATTGAAGAATACCTCAGTAAAATATTTAATTCCGGCATGCACAATAAGGGTATTAATTGACTCGTTCAAACAACAAAATCTTACATATTCACAGTTTTTAAGTTATTGATATGAAATTTCTCTCACATACTTCTGATAAATCATTTCACTGCATTAATGGGTTAAAAATGGATAGAAACACAATATTCATAATATATTATAGGGTAATTCACTGAAAAATGGACTAACTATCCATGTTTTTATAAATCCAGAGGGAATGTTTGGATTTCCAGGAATTTCCGCTTAAATTTGTATACCAACATTTGCCCCGAAAAATGTGTTTATTTTGTTCCGCGGCTGAATCATGAAGGATTCGCGGTCATAAATCACGATGTGTGGGGGCGCTTGATACTTGTTCTGACACCGCGGACCAAAATAAACTAATCTTTTCGAGCAATGTTGCAAGGAAAACGGATCTTACATAATAACGGGCAGAATCTGGTATCAACTTTAAGCTTAGACATCAGAGAAAATGTTGGTAATAAAATTTAATCGGAAATCCCTGGAAATCCAAACATTTCCTCTGTATTTATACAAAAATAAATCCCCCAAAATTAGTTTTGGCGCACTTTGGTTCCTCCCTGGCCCACTGTGCGTCGGTTAAACCCTTTTTTGGCTACACGCTCGGATTGCACATATTTTGGGTTAAGGTTATGTATGGGGTACACATTATTTCATTCACATTATTTCTCATGTTCCAGCATAGATTCCAGCACTAGTTTAGTAATTGGGTTGGATACTCAAATTTGTGTGTGATTCACTTTTTATGGAATCGTTGATGAGAACTGGGAATGGGTGGTGCATCCGGGTTACATGAACAAAACTCCCCGTCTGATCGGGCATTCCTGACGGCTAGCAAGGGGTGCTCATGGCAATGCAGAGGGGACATTCGTTTACGAGAAAGGGTTTCTAGTCGTGGGTTTAACCCTTCTCTTGCTGCCCGCTTGGATTTTATATATTTTTATTTCAAGGATTATATATGGGGTGCAGATTACATTTATTCACACGATTCCTTATTTTCCAGCATAGTTTTCAGCACTAGTCTGTAATTGGACTGGAAACTTAAATGTGTGTGTAATAGGCTGCAATTATAATATTGGCGTGAATTCATGTACCGCCATAGCAAAATGATACATGTAGAAACGACAGAATCCAATTTTAGATATATAAAAGCCACAAAAAGGGCATAATTCGAACGGTTTGTCGATTCCTCATTTATCAGCCGTTGACTTAATTTGACTGGGTTGGGGTTTTAAATTATCGCGTTGTAAATTAAGCCAATAAACTTTTTCTTGAAACTTTTACTCGATGTTATGAACAAGACATCCTATTCAAAATACAAATAGCAACTCAGATTTTAGAAAGACACCACGATCTCCATGGATAAAAAAAAAAAGCATTAAAAAAAATATTTAAAAAAATTAAAAAATAAATAAAAATTACGTTCAATAAGTAGGGAAAATCGCTTATTTTAAAAATTCAATTCCAAGCCAACAGAATCAAACGAAAAAATGTTTGAGATATATACAAATACCTTACTTAGTAATTTACGTTATGCAAAAAAAAGGAATACTTATTTAATCAATTTGAAGTTCATAGAAATGATCACTTTGTAAATATAGGTTTAAATCTTACAAATGCCACCCTACCTCAAATCATTCATTTCATTCATTTCTTGATCGTCGAAATCCTGAAACTCTTATATAAGAACTGGGCACAGGAGTCGAGAATATAACACCATTTTAGCAACGTATGTCAGGTTCACCTCCCATCCAAACTTTGCCAATATTGCATACAAATACTAGATGCTGATGCAGCATCGCAATTTGTAAAGGATTAACCACTCTAAAAAAACAATTGTATCTTTTGTGACTCAATCGGCTTAATCGGTTCCTTGGCTTTGCAAGAAAGATTCTACCTGTATGTAATGCTTCAAGTTAATACTTCTGATTAACCCACAATCGTTTGCTAAATTGCCCTCTATAGATAACACTATCTTATTTACAATTAGCCTTTGCATAAATGTAACATGTCTCCTCTTTTCTATGAAGCCTTCATTACGTTTTACTCTGTGCAAATGTGTTCCATTTGAAAGCCTATTGTGTCATGTTATGAACATCTTCTGTACAATTAACAATTATAGAATGATGTTCGATATATCTACGTATTCTCTGATAGCCACCTCATTAATATTACATTTGAAACAAGGCACATTCACTGCATTGCCGGTTAAATCTCATTAAAAAAGAACTAAAATGTGAAACCTAGTTGCATTGAGTAGCAGCAAAGCATTGTAGGAACAGATCAGAGAAGCTTGAACAAACTGGACCAGTCAACATAAAGTTAAGATCTTTTTGAAAAATCACAATTGGTCTTTAGTGAGGGATTTTCAAATTGGCAATGTATTCAAGAGTGTTGTAATGTTTAGATGGACATCTTTACGTTTGTACTATACATATCATTCAAAATGATTCCACTTTTCGCGGATATGTTATTTCTTTGAATGTGCTTGTCTTATTATGAAGGATATACTTGAACTTATTGTATTAAATATAAATAAGACACAATGATGATAAAGGAATTTTCTTTAGTAAAAAAAAAGACATTTACGAACATAATTGCAAATCAGAAATATCTAGAGAGTTCTTCAACTTTACCTTACAACATTCATGAATATGTTGCTAATTTCATATTTCAGTTAGGATTTTAACCATTCATAATTTCCTTGCTAATTGTCTGTTTTTCTTCAAACTTGTATCAATTTGTATCTCAGATTTTTCCGCTTTCATTCAAATGAACACAGCTTTAACGCTTAGTTCTCCTTCAAAAAGAAAATCATAATTTGATGATAACTAGACAGGTTAGTTTCACTTCTTAATTAAAAAAAAAACTTCGAGAGAGCGGATACAAGCAGATGTCGTGCCCCTGCCCTTTCCCTCCGCTATACCACATGGAACCTTTTGAAATAACTCCCAAGTAGACGTAGACTGCCAGGGGATATGAATACTAAGTACGTAGAACAACTTGAATCAAACATCTACGGCTTAATACCCCCTTCACATACACGGACTTTTCTTACGAGTCCTTAAGGATCGCACAAATTCACGGATCTTTTACGGATCCTTACGATTTGGCCACTTTTACGACCGATTTAAAAGTTAATACGAGTTATTACGAGCTATTTACGGTTTGTTACGGATTATTACGAGTTATTACGATATACTTACGGCAGAATTCCACGATTTGTTACGAGTTGTAACGGATAACTACGAGCAATGTACGTGTTAGTAACGACCTGTTAACGCGTTGTTACGAATAGTTAGGAGTCAGTTACGAGTATGTACGAGTCCTTACGATCTTTAACCAAAATATAACAACTGAAAATAAAGTGTTCAAATTTGCATCTTTTATACCTTTCCCCCAAAACGTAAGCGATACGTAAGAATCAGTGGCGGATCAAGGAGGGGGGCACAGGGGGCACGTGCCTCCCCGGCCTCCAAAACGTTAAAATCAGCCCTAAATTCGCCAAAAATGTACTGACAAACAGGGACGTTTATTGAGCGGCTGGCTGAGCCGTTGCGATTTTTTTGGGACAAAACAAAAAGTGCTCTTCCCCCCCCCCCCAAAAAAAAAGAGCATTTGATTTCTAGCACTGACAGAAGACAGACCTTCGTAGAATGACATCCTTAAGAAACTATTAGATCTGTTTGAATCAATATTGTGTGTTATTGAATAATTTATCAACAGGAATTAGTGACAGATAAGATTGTGATTTTTATAAATTTATAGTGATATTTATTGTTATATGTTACTTTTAATAAAATAGATTATATTGGTCATGTTTTATTTCATTATATAAAGTAAAAAGCAAGGGGGTGAGAATTTTTAAAAGGCCATTCACCGTGTGTTAATCAATACAGATCTCGTTCTAATCAATTTTGACTTGTTGACAGATGTTGCTGGTAGAATCAAACAACATCGATATTGTATATACAAATGAGGTAAAGCATACAGCAAAAGGCATTTCAAGACGCTTCCCTTGCTTTAGGTACAGTAGCATAAGCTTGAATGGATAAACAATGAGTTTATGTGGGTGGACATTTAGGTTGCTAATGAAATTAGATTTCTCATTTCAAAGTTACAAAAATATAATTAAGTAATATAGGTAGTGACATTTTAAGGGATATCTGCTTTAATTTTAATTGAGATTAGTAGGCTGCTTGTAAAGCATGATCATTCATTGCCGCTTATGATCAGTGCATAACCTACCCTCACCTGCTAATCTAATTGGGCATTCTTGATAAAATAATCCCATAACCCCTGCTCTATCACAACAATTTGTATCATTTCGAAGTAGAATAATTATAATATTTTTATTTGATTGATGATATATTACTGGCAATCTTAAGTTTCCTATTCAAGCCACACAAGCGTGCTATAATAAAGTGCATTAAAAAAAATTATATTGTAAAATTCCCAAAGTACTTAAGTATGGATGATCAGACCAAAGACAGATGAAATTAAGAATTAACCCTTTGTATCTCCTTCCATTTCAGTGGGCAACAGTAAGTTGATTTATTAGACATGCAGACACGAGCAAGCCTACTAAAGAATAAAATAAAACACTTACTGGCATGAAGGTGACGAAATTAAGCATTGCTTGATCAGTATTACTCAGGCAGCTTTTCCATTAAGCCCCATGTGTGCCTGTAGGCAGAACAAATTAAATAAGACAGGCCAAATTCTGCCCATATTTGTCCTAAAATTGAGGGGGGAAATGATTTAGATGACAAAGGGCTTTTAAATAAATGAGGAAGTAGAAAAATTACTTGATGAGGGGTCTTAGGCATATCAATAAACTTTGCACATGCCGTCCTTCAAAAGTTCATTCCCACTGCTGAATTTACAAAATATGTGTATATTCATTAATCATAGAACCTGGCTATTGGCCTTTTTGCCAAACAACATCACTATTGGAGGTTCCTGACTAAAGTTATGGGAATGTATAAGAGACATTTCAAATAGGGGGAAGGAGGGGTTGCCGGAAAATGGGCACATTTATTTGTTTGTACTGGATATGTACTTCAAATATGCCACATTGCCTTCTAGAATGTGCATATTTCTTTTCATGTACTCCGTAAAATATACCACATTAGATTTTGACTCTTTTGATCAATCACTGAAAAAACTATTAATTAAAAATGAGTTCTTTGTAGCAATCTGTTACAGTAAACATTACAAATGTAAACTGTCATCAAAATATACTTTACCGAATAAAACACTTACAACTTAGCACCTCTCATCCCGAACATGGGACGAAGATTGGCCGGAATAATAATAGTAATTTCTAAATCCTATCAAATGCAGAAACGCAGTCCCGTCCATCCCACTTCAGTGTGCTTCTTATTTGTCAGTGTATTGTTGAAATTGATATTTCAGAATAAAATGAACTGGTTACTATTATATATTGATAAGAGGATTAAGTAAGGCTTTCATTGCCTTAGCTTATATATCTGTATTTTGATTGATTTATTTATTAATATATTTATTTCGTAAATATAAATGTATTATTAATTAATTTTACATCTCATCACACTACCTTATCGGACGTACCATGTGTATACTTGTGTATAATTATATTTCATTCATTGTCTGTATGAACTGATATTTGTCAATGTGGAAAAGGGAAATTGATGCATTATACAACAGCTGTTTGAATACATTTTAATTTAAGGTCCTAAATCAGGACAATATTTGCTATTAAACATAAAATTGACTGTAGTATTGTTCATTATTCATGTAATGTCTGTATTCATAGCACCTTCGTGAGTAATCTTTGTAAATATGAACTTGCATATTAGCATAACAATGAATTGAACGTGAATAAATAACAATATATATAATAACCTTTATGCTGCATCAAGTATAAGTTGTCTGCACGAACTGAACCATTATTCACATTGGCAGCTATTATTATTATTATTAACTGTGCTGTAATGGCAGCCACGCTATTAAAAGCCGGAGTAATAGTTACGAAGCGCCAGGAGTGTCAAATATGACAGATATGAGCAATATACAAGAACCCATCATTAATATTATTTATTATTATAAAAGCTGTCGATGGTTGTTTTAGTATCAATGAATTCGTTTCAAATAAGTACTACTTCCTTTGTTTTAATGTTTTTTTTACTCTATTGGCTCAGTAAATAAAATAAGATTATTGAATTGCAATCATCGCACGGGATAAACTAATGGGACGCTATTAAGCGGACAACAATTCCCATCATGGAAGATGCGTTTGGTGTCCTTATGATAGAGATTTTGTACAGACTTTCAACATTTAATTTTCTCCTTTAAATCTTCTGTTGATAGGTCATCAGTTATGAAGTATTTTCCACCCTTAAAAGAATCACGGGCGCGTCTCTTACTGGAAAATTAATAGCTATATACGCGTAGCTTAAGTATTATGTGGCGAGCTTACTTTCTTTCTTCTTACATTTACGATAAGCGCTCTCTACTTTAGTTGTATTTTTGATTACGTTGTGCTAGGAGATGTCAGCTTCTTTAATTCAGTCATTGTCCTGATTCTGGGGTTCTGGGATGCCAAAGCTATCAACCTCCCCTCCCAGTGTTTCATAATAAAAAAAAGTATCATTCTTTCGGCTCAGAATAATGATTTCTACCATGTCGTTGCCATAACATCGATAATGTTCTGGCATATGTATGATGTTAAATGACGTAGATTTTGCCGGTAATCAAATTTTTAGCATGCAATCGATATATATCACCATAATACTTATATAAAAATAATACCTGTAATATTTATAACAAAACAAAAAATAATACAGCGTAAACATGGCCTTGGATAACTGGATGTTGATTGAAATAAAAATATTAGCCATCTTGGATTACAAATATATAATCAAAGAAAATATTTCCTTACCACGGCAACGGCCAATTACCATGGCAACGGCAAAAAACTCAATCTAAAAAATGGCAAGAAGTAGATTTAAGTCACCAACCCCAAAATATGGGTAATGGCACATAAAATCAGGTTCTATGGAATTTTTCGAGTATATTTTTTACTCGCCATGACTGCTGATTGCATCTGTGTTATGTTATAGGTTTCCCCGCCCAACTTCGTAAACTTAGCATCCGAATTAACGTTACGTTCATTTAAGTTCGTGCGAAATTGAATGACTATGTAGATCAACATTCAAAAAGCTAATTGCGTCATTCAATTTGATAAATAGTAGCATGCGATTTCATACTCTTTTCACGGAGACGTGCTAAAGGAGCATTCAATTTTAAAAAGCGTGCAAAGAGCATTCAAATTCGCGCTGGACAGACGGTGGTATGTCTTCGTGCATTCAATTTCGTGATTAGGCATACATATGTGAAATTTGTGCATTGCTTTTCATTTGATGTTAATTTGTCACTTAATATACTTCTGTTTGAATAATTTTATGCAAAGTTTCACTTGGAGGAATGACATGCGTATTCGTTCTGTCATTAGTCATGTAATTGTCCCCAGAGAAGGTACACAATTTGTGACTTCTCTTCTTTTTAAGCACAATCCATATAAACAGATCTTGGACAGAGGTAGAGTTCAGGTTTAATAGACATGGACATGATGGAAACAAAATACAATGATGAATAAAGAAACAGATGTTAAATGAAAAGAAGGAAAGATCACCTACTCAATCAAGATTGATCAAAACCAACCATTTAAAAAATAACCCTAAGGCATTTATAATGAAAAATATGAAGATATGAATAAATAGATGATTAAAAAAAATAAAGAATTTCGAAAGAAAGAGAAAACATAAAATGCAACATAAATACAAAATTATATCAGACAAATAAAAAGATTGTATAATGTGAAATCATGTCACAAAAGATCATAGAGAAAAATAATGAATAAATTAACATTAAATACTGAATATCCGAATGAACATCCAGCCTCATACTATGATTATGAGGTCTAGTTTTAATTTGAATGACCGGATTGCAAAAGAGGTTGCCCATAGACGAAAATGAAACCGCAATTCGCCAAAGAATTCACCTGCCACTCAACATTGGCGAAATTGAATGACCCTTACGCATTTCCAAATTGACTGAACCAAGCTTACATTTGAATGGGCATTTTTAGAAAATTCGGTGACTCGAAACGAAATTGAATGCAACAAGTTTAAAAATGAAACAGGGGAGCGACGAGTAGAGAAAATTTGCTCGAACATGAATGCACGTTAATGATATTGATTGCTGCTTTTACGAAATTGGCCGGGAAAACCTATATTAAATAAATGATCCAGATGGCGATGAGAAATTCTTCTCCCGTTAATCCCGATAATTTTCTTCCATCTTTAGGACAGATGGGCAGCATGCATTTTTATTTAAGCCATGTCAACGATGGTTTCTCTCTCTCTCTCAGTTTTTATGTCTCTCTCAGACTCTCACTAACCGTTTCTTTTGGAGAATATTTCTTCCTTTCTCTCCTTCTGGCAATCGTATTTCAACAGTGCAGTGACGGAGCCTTATTATAACTGTTTGGTATACCATTTAGTCTTAAGATTGGGTTCAATTATAATTTTAAGAAGCGCCAATGCTAGTTCGTTCTTACTAGCAAAGTCATAAAAACATCAACACACATGAATACCTCACGAGGAGATATTCCTCTCTTTGCGGATGCTGATTTGCGTATTTCATTTATAATGTTTGTAATGTAAAATCTATCTTCAAATGTAGGAAACATTTAACAACAAACTAATAATTCATGTGGGCTTCGGCCGCTTTCAAGTTGTGTTTTTATATCGATGTTAACATGGCGGGGGTTGGGGAGTCGTTTGGCACGTAAAGCTATGGTCACAACTCAAAGCGGCGACCTACCGATTTGTAGCCTGCTCGGTCGCCGCTAAAATTTAGGCATCGCCCAACGATTTTTTTGAGAGGTCGAGCAGGCTGTAGAGCCTCAGCGATGCCTGGGCGGTGCCCTGTCGATTTACCGTCGGTCGCCGGTCGATTTTAGGTCAAAACTGGGCGAAATCGGGGAGCTCCGGGCGGCGCGCCGGCAGTGACCGGCTGATGACCCACCGATTCCCGAGCGGTCTCCCACCGGCCACCGGCTGATATTTAAGAAATTGCCCGATCATCGGCCGGCGGGCCACCAAAATACGCTCGGTGCCCGGACGATCGCTGCCCGTGCACCGACCTAATCTAGCGTTCGCCGTCGAGCGTTTTAGGTCAAAAATCGAAGCCGCTAAGTCGCCACCCAGTGATCGATTTAACTTTTTGAGACCCCTCCCCAGGACATCGATCAATTACATATATGTGCAGCCCCCCCCCCCCCCCCCCCCCGGCCTCCCCACTCCCAACATCGAACTGACTACGATCCTGCAGCGGCGACCGGGCGGCGGCTTGGCGGCGACCTCTCGGCAGCCTTTGACCTTGCGGCGTCGATTTTTGACCTAAATCGCTCGACGGCGAACGCTCGCTTAGGATGATGCCCGGGCAGCGATCGCCCGGGCACCGAGCGTATTTGGGGCGGCGAGTAAAATCGAGCAGGTGCCGCCCTAGCGATGCCCGGGCGGTAGCAGCTCGGTCCCCGGGCGAAATTGGCTTAAAACTCGCCGCCCAGCCGCCAAGCAGGCTACTTGTTGGGGTTGTGACCATAGCTTTATATGATTAAAAAAGGGGTCTATTACACGGTGCACCACAGTTCACCGTGTGTATACCATATACAACTCACTCCTATCCTAATCAAATGATCGATCGAATGCAGTCACGTGTGACTTATTTACCGGGGGGGGGGGTATTTCACTTTTGTATTCTTTTCTCTTTTTTTTCCTTTTTATTTTTTCATTAAAAAAACTTTAACACTTCCCAGTACTAACCAAAGATTGTTAGGTATGCGATGAGCTAGGAGGTAAATGCACTAAACGTTGTACAGACTAAACACCCCCGTAGGACAGCACCAGTGCCCGCTACAGTAATCATCTTGAACTTACTTTTAATTGAAATGGATAATTACATGAATAAATCGAATGACACATGTCGCCATTTTTCTTATCTTTATACCATCTCTCTGCTTTCGTTGAGGCTGTTTATGTATCTTTCGTACCTCACGATAAATGCACACAGCCTCAACTCGATTGATAATCACCGTTGACCAACGGAACATTTAATATTGTGTACACAATAATTGTTTACTTTTTTGTATGTCTTGTTCGTCCGTAGGTGCTGCCGTGTTGCTGTCGTCGTTTACTCCATGTCTAGTCTTCAACATTCTTACAACAAAAATGCAATGATGTTGGCCTTTCAAAGATCCCAGCCAACCACATTTGAGTGTTCCAAATGTGTAATTCAATGCAACAACCTACATACAATGTTCAAGGAATACCAAGATAAGCTCATTAAGCTCCTCATTGAAGTACCAAAGTCCCCTCTTCCCATTGCCATTCCCGTGGGCGATGACACAAAAAAACAGTCAAGAGAGAAGACGGGAGAGGGATTCCTCGTTGAGAATGGAGAACGCGAAAGCCAGCAGGCCTATGATGATAATGTAACATTGTCAAATCACTCTGGATCTGAGATTGAAGATACCAACCCCGTGGGCGATGAAGAAACGTATCAGTCAAGAGAGAAGACGGGAGAGGGATTCCTCGTTGAGAATGGAGAACGCGAAAGCCAGCAGGCCTATGATGATAATGTAACATTGTCACATTACTCTGGATCTGAGATTGAAGATACCAACCCCGTGGGCGATGAAGAAACGTATCAGTCAAGAGAGAAGACGGGAGAGGGATTATTCGTTGAGAATGAAGAACGCAAAAGCCTGCAGTCTTATTATAATTCTGTAGCATTGCAAAGTCATTCTGGATCTGACTTTGACGGTACGCTGGCAATTTCAAAAGTTCTTAAAAAAAAATTCCCTGGTATTACCTTTAACTCATTGGATAAACAAAGCAAGAAAAACATCAATCACTTCAAGGCAGTTCTTGTACTCGTTGGCAAAAAGGATTGCGAAACTCCAGATTACAAGGACAACACCGGTATGTTTCAATGTAATTTTGCTCAAACTTTTTTTGATTGTTTTGTCTGATTTTTCTGCTTTTATTTAAAGTAAGTTATTTTTCGAGTGGACTTGTCCTTTAATAATAATAATTGTAGTAATAGCTAGTTCTTATATAGCGCTTTTCAGAACCGAAGGCCCTCTCAAAGCGCTATATGTATTATATTCAGGCGCGCACGCAGGGGTTGGGGGTGGGGAGTTGAACCCCCCCCCTTTAACTTTTTGTAAAAATGATAATGATGTTAATGTTAAAGGGATCGTTGAGTTCTATTTTCACTACATGCTTATTTCTCTTATACTTAACTATGACATTTCTAATGCCCTTTTGTGACCTAAAATTGCTATGAAGGTAATTTTAGAACCCAAAATGTGTTACCCAAACGATCATACCAAATCAGCTCCACAATAAAATAAAAATTACGGTGACCGTTAATTAATCAATAATAACAATACATGGGCCGGCTGGTTGTGCGTAATAGAACCAACACGACAAAGCCAACATCGTCATTGGCTGAAATACGACGTAAAAGGCGCTATTTCATTTTTGTCAACGGCTTTTTCAAATTATCGAATATTAATTTGTGGTGGTACACAATTATTAGAAATCGTTATATTCATGGATATTTCAGCCGTCTCTGAACCGATTTTGATCGAACAAAGATGATTTTGTCATTTAAATTGTATGCTTTTTTCAAATTGGACACTCAGTTTTACATTATCTCACAAAAAAATATTGTGTGTAGCGCCCTCTGCAACTCAACGGGACGAGGGGTGGGGGAAAGTGACCCCCTTTTTTTTATTTACTCCACACCCACCCCTATCCCAACCCCATTGAGCAAAACAAAATTATAGTAAAATATGTTTACTTTTTTTTCTGGCCAGGGGATAGGGCCCGTCTTCTTAATCTTCTTAATAAAATTTAAACGTGGTTTATTTCTAATTCGATAACGGTTGCTTACACATTATGCTGAATTGACATAATTTTCCGAGATTTTTCCTCATTCTGTAGTAAATTATACTTTTGTATGCGTTTGTAAATTAACAGCCAGGCAATAAATATGCTTCTTGAGATGCCTACATGTCAGGGCCCGCGGAACGGCGGGGATCGGGAGCCTTCAGTTCCCCCCCCCCCCCCCCTCCCCCCCCCCTCCCCCCCCCCCCATTTTGTTTGGATAAGCATTTTAAAGAGAAAGAAATAAATTATAGTTAACTACCAGTGTCACAACAAAATAAGGTATCAAAAATTGCTTATCTGACCGTAATTAAACGCCTAAAACCCCTGAGCTTCTGGGGGCTCTGCTCCCGGGACCCATGGGCCAATCAGTATCCTGCCAGTGTCACAAATAAGGTATACAAATATGTTCATCTGACCATAATCAAATGCCTGAAACTCACCTGAGATTTAGGGGTTTCCGCACCCTCGAACCCCACCAGGGGCCCTGAGGCGGGCCCCCTGAATGCTTATCTGACCGTAATTTGCCTTCAACCCATGAGTTTCCGGGGGCGGACAAGGTATCAAAAGATGTTCATCTGACCGCAGGCGCGAAGCCAGGGGGGAAAGGGGGCGGCCCCGCCCCCCCCCCCCCAAAAAAAAAGAGAGGAGAGAAAAGGAAAAGGACGTATGAAGAAAAAGGAGCAGATAAGAAACATTTTAGAAATTCAGACAAGGATTAAGAGTCGAAAACGGTACAACGAATCGTCTTCTTTCTCTAATTATTTAATGAAACGTAAAAGGGAGGGGGAAAACTGTATTCAGACGAGGATTATTTTCGAGAACGGTACAACGAATCGTCTCCTTTCTCTAATGAGTTAATGAAACGTACAAGCTTCCGCGCTTCGCGCAGGAGGGGGGAGGGGAAAACTGAATTCAGACGAGGATTAAGAGTCGAGAAAGGTACAACGAATCGTCTTCTTTCTCTAATCATTATGATTTAATGAAACTAAAAACTTCCGCGCTTCGCGCAAGCGGATTGGGGGGAGGGGGGGCGGGAACTGAATTCAGACGAGGATTACGAGTCGAGAACGGTACAACGAATCGTCTTCTTTTTCTAATGATTTAATGAAACGTAAAATCTTCCGTGCTTTGCGCGGGATTGGGGGGGAGGGGGGATGAATTTAGACGAGGATACGGAGGAAAAAACGGTACAACGAATCGTTTTCTTTCTCTAATGATTTAATGAAACTTAAAAGCTTCCGCGCTTTGCGCGGGAGGGGGATAACTGTATTCAGACAAGCAGGCGCGTACGCAGGGGGGGGGGGGGGGGGGGGGGTTGAACCCGCCCCCTCCTTTTCGTTTTTTTTTATGTGTGTATTTTGGAGCAACCCCCCCCCCCCCTTTTGTGATGTTTTATTTGATTTTTCATTTCTAACTTCAATTCAACACCTAAACTTTAAACAAGACCCAATAACCAATGTTTTATCTCTGTTTAGGAAAAAATGACATTTCCATATGTTTTGTACACAAATCAAGAAAATGAGCGATTTTCGGGCTGACATGCAAAGACAAAAGATCACATATGACTCTGTAATTATAGGTCCCAATTAAAAAAAAATTGTTTTAAAAGATGCGCAAGACTCGAAAAAAAAAAGACAGGGAGCGGCAGGGCGCCATCCGTATGCGTTCCCGAACAATCATAACAATCGTGGAGGGGGTTAAAATGGTCCCCCGGCCTTATTAGGATTAAAAAGGACCCGGGAAGACGGGTGGAGCAACAAATCTGTAACAAATGGGGGCTCGGCCTGGTATATAGAGTGAAAAGTTGGATTTTCAGGCGATTTTCGTTTTGATATGTGCGCTAGCATGTGGCATTGTGTGCGACGGATTTCATACACGTAACTTAGGCAAAAACAAAAATAATTTGGTTGTCCTCGATTGCTTTTCTGGAGTAGGGGCGGGCGTATGGCAAGCCGTTTTATCATTTAAACATACTTCTTGATATCAAGAAATGAATTCTTGATATCAAGAAATGAATTCTTGATATCAAGAAATCGAATTCTTGATATCAAGAATTCAATTCTTGATATCAAGAATTACCATTGCTTTACAACGTAAAATCATTTCTTGATATCAAGAAATGAATTCTTGATATCAAGAATTCGAATTCTTGATATCAAGAAATGAAGTTTAGATATCAAGAAATGAATTCTTGATATCAAGTAATCGAATTCTTGATATCAAGTATTGAATTCTTGATATCAAGAATTACCATTGGTTCACAACGTAAAATCATTTCTTGATATCAAGAATTCAGTTCTTGATATCACGAATTCGATTTCTTGATATCAAGAAATGAATTCGTGATATCAAGAAAGCGAATTCGTGATATCAAGAAATGAATTCTTGATATCAAGAAATGATTTTACGTTGTAAAGCAATGGTTATTCTTGATATCAAGAATTGAATTCGTGATATCAAGAATTCGATTTCGTGATATCAAGAAATGAAGTTTAGATATCAAGAAATGAATTCTTGATATCAAGTAATCGAATTCTTGATATCAAGTATTGAATTCTTGATATCAAGAATTACCATTGGTTTACAACGTAAAATCATTTCTTGATATCAAGAATTCAGTTCTTGATATCACGAATTCGATTTCTTGATATCAAGAAATGAATTCTTGATATCAAGAAATGATTTTACGTTGTAAAGCAATGGTAATTCTTGATATCAAGAATTGAATTCGTGATATCAAGAATACATTTTCGTGATATCAAGAATTGATTTCTTGATATCAAGAAATATGTTAAAATGATAAAACGGCTTGCCATACGGGCGGGCGGATTTTTTTTTATTTTGTTATTTCATTGGACAGTGGACAGATGGCTATCTAATCCCTCCTGTAAAGCTTTGGTCACAACACCTAAAAGAAGCCTGCTCGGCGGCCGGGCGGCGAGTTTTGAGCCGATTTCGATCGGGCACCGCTTGTTTTTAGGGCATCGCTTGGTCGCGTTAAAATTCGGGCGGCGCCTGCCTAGTTTCACTTGCCGCCGAAAGTACGCTCGTTGCCCGGGCGGTCGCCGATTTAGGTCAAAAATCGAAGCCACTAGGTCAAAGGCTGCCAAGCAGTCGCCGCTGGAAGAACAGTCGGTCACTGGGCGTCCAAAAACGGTCGGCAGCCTTTGACCTTACGGCTTCATTTTTGACCTAAATCGCTCGACGGCGCACGCTCGATTAGGTCGATGCCCGGGCGGCAAACGCCCGGGCACCGAGCGTATTTTGGTGCCTCGCCGATCACCAGCCGGCCGCCGATCAATTTCTTTAAAATCAGCCGGTGGCTGGTGGGAGACCGTTTAGGAATCGGTGGGTCATCAGTCGGTCACTATCGGGACGCTGCCCGGAGAAGCTCCCCGAATAGTCCAGGTTTTACCTAAAATCGACCGGCGACCAAAGTGAAATCGACAGGGCACCGCCCAGGCATCGCTCGGGATCAACAGTCTGCTCGACTTCTCCAAAAATCGTTGGGCGATGCCTAAATTCCAGCGGCGACCGAGCAGGCTACTAATCGGTCGGCCGCCGCTCTGAGATGTGACCATAGCTTAAAGGTAATAAAAAGTTTTGGGAAATTTTGAAAATTGGATGGATAGTGATTCTTCATAATTTTGATATATTTGGATGCTCCTGTGGATGTATAATAAGCACTAGAAAATTTAGCCCCTAAAACACTTCTGCTTTTGAGAAAAATTGAATGTGCTCCCGGTAAATTTTGATCAATTTCAAATAGCGCCTACAGCCGTACAATGGTAGCTGCGACCATGAAAATCTCAGTATATGTAGTTGTGATATATAATTTCCAAACGGGAACAGCTAATCGGTCGATTTTAGTCAAAAACATTGTTTTATAGCTCAAATAATTGTTTGACCTTGAGAGGGAGCTATACTTCATAAAGAGTTTATTATTTACGATTTCATAAATTTAGACTCGATTTCAACCGCGACAACTATTACTGAATATTGTAGGATCGCATATGCTTCCAATATGTTCATTTGAACCAAAATTCCTGACCCCATACCAAAACTTTGTATTACCTTTAAACTAGTTCAGATGGGCTTTAAAATGAGTTAAAGAATGCTCAGAACCTGATTTTAAGGAACGGCATTTTGACATACATGTAGAAAAATAAAAATGGCAAGTTTAATAAATAGGCCTACAGAATTGCGTAATGAAAAGACCAAACTGGCAACGGACGGATTTGTTATCCTTGCAAAATGTATAAAATTGCATGTTTGGCGTTTAAGATTGCTCCCCCCCCCCCCCAAAAAAAAAAAAAAATAAAAAAAAATAATAATAATAATAATAATAATAATAAATTAATTAAATTTAAAAAAGAAGAAGACTGTTTTGTGTGTACTGTGTGTGTGATGTCGTTATGGTTGCGTTGTATTGAGATGATCTCGTCGGCCACCGTCGAGGTAGCCGCTTCAGGTTCGAGCATTCGTGGTGTGAGTGTGGTGAGAAATAAATTGTCTTTTCGTATTCAAGTTCTGCATGGATTTGCAGGGTTTGACTGATGGTTAAACAGTCAGGTTGTCTAGATTTATCGGTTATTGTAGAATGTGGGTGTTGTAAGGTTGGCTGGGGAATTTACGATTATAACAGCCATGCTCGATCTAGTTCTTTCTAGGTTATTTAGGAGGCTAGGTTTTGTGTATGATGGCTAGCGAGTTCTCGCTGGGAGAGTTTGTTAGAGTTCCGTCTGCGGAGCGATTAAGCTCATTGACAAAAGGTGAATTGTTGAATGTGACAACTCATTATGAAGCTGTAGGTATCAAACGCTACATGCTGAGGTCTGGCATTTTGAACAAGGTTGTCAAGTTTCTGGTGGGAGAGTAGGTTTTGTCTTCCGAAGCAGCAGATGGTATCAGTGTGACTCCGTCAAGGTCTAGGTCCCCGGAATTAAATAATCAGGCTAGGTCTTCAGTATCAGATGAGCTAGTGAGGATAAAGGAGCTGAAATTAGAGAGGGCGAGAGTAAAGTTGGAGAGAGAGAACCTTATTGCCGCGAACAGAAAAGAGAATGTCAGAATGGTCCCTCCATTTCAAGAGGAAGGGGTGGAAAAGTACTTTCCACATTTTGAGAAATTAGCTCAAGGCATGGGGTGGCCTAGGAAAATGTGGGCTCGCCTGATTCAGAGTAAGCTTAGCAGTAAGGCTAGGGATGCCTACTTGGCGATGTCAATGGCCAACGTTTCGGATTACTATAAAGTAAAATCGAGCGTGCTACAAGCTTACGAACTTGTACCCGAATCGTACAGGCAGCGAAAGGAGGAATCGCAAACTCATTTGGAGTTTTTAAAACAAAAAGAGCAATTGTTTGACAGGATGGAGCTCATCTCTCAATGTAGATATTTGCCGATGATTACGTGCTCACGCACAAAAGCTCAAACAAAGCAAACTTTGAACCTAAGAAAAATGAAAACTGGAGCAAAAGCAAGAAGACGAATTCATCACAAGTAAAAGATGAAAGAAAACCACAGTCCCAACAAGGACAGGCAACAGAGGAAAGGAATATAATATGCTTGCACATAGTTTGAACAGCTAAAGTCAAAATGTCCTTCACTTTAAGCTAAGAAAAGGGAATCGAGTGCACGTCTTAATGTATTTGTGCAAACCATGTCAAAATCAAAGAATAGACTTGAACCAGAAAAAATGGAAACATTTCAAAAGAGTATGAACCGTTTGTGTCTGTAGGATATGTGTCTGTACCAGAGAATGATGCAGCAAGAAAAGAGAAAGTGTTGCGAGATGCTGGTGCTTCTCAATCCTTGATTTTGGAAAGTGCGTTGCCCTTTTGTGGTAGTTCTTCTGTTGGTGCTAGTATTTTGTTCAAAGGCATTGGAGACGGTTTTGTGGAAGCGCCCCTTCATGTCAGACCTTGTTTCAGGTATGGTGAAGATGACAGTTAGACCATCACTTTCTGTGGAAGAGGTATCCATCATATTAGGTAATGATCTCGCTGGTGAAAGAGTCGTGTCATGTCTAGTTGTGAGTTCAAGGCCTAGTGAAAGCTATGAGACAGATGAGTTGGTTGCAGAATTTCCTGTTGTGTTCCCAGCATGTGCTGTAACTAGTTCAATGGAAAGAAAGGTGAGTCAGAGAAGAAGTCTAATGACATAGATGTTGACTTAGGAGATTCTTTCTTTTGTCGTTCGGTTGAGAATGAGTCTGATTCCAATGTGGATGAGGTGCAAGAAAGTTTCATAATGTAGGAAATAGTGAACAAAATCGAAACACCATCTTTGAACAAGAGAAAGTTGCTACAGGAGCAACAAACAGATCCACGATTTGTTGTACTGTTTTCGACTCTAAATCCTTGTCTGAATTCAGTTTTTCCCCTCCTGCGCGAAGCGCGGAAGCTTTGACGTTTCATGATATTATTACTCTTAATCCTTGTCTGAATCCAGTTTTCCCACTCCCGCGCAAAGCGCGGAAGCTTTGACGATTTATGTAATTACTAGAGAAACAAGACGATTTGTTGTACCGTTCTTTACTTGTAGTCCTTGTCTGAATTCGGTTCCCCCCTTCCCGCGACAAGCGCGAAAGCTTTGACGTATCTTTAAGTTTTTAGACAAAAAAGACGTTTTGTTGGTCCGTCCTCAACTCTTAATCCTTGTCTGAATTCAGTCCCCCCCCCCCCCCCCCAGACCTCCTTCAACGCGAAGCGCGGAAGATTTGATATGTCATTAAATTATTAGAGAAAGAAGAAGATTCGTTGTACCAACTCTTAATCATTGTCTGAATTTTCAAAACTGTTTCTTTGTCCGATAGTTGTCAGGTTGTAGGGAACAAAAAATTGCCGGCCGACCGAAATAATACATCTCACCGACTTCAAACTTCTGCATTGATATAGTACACGAGGATCAAGCAAAATATCGACGTGGTGACTCCACCAAACATCCCCCTCTCTCTCTCTCTCTCTCTTACTACCACCCCTCTTCTCTGATGCTCTTACCTCCTCTCTCTCTCTCTCTCTCTCTCCTCTTTTTCATCCCCTGTTTCTAGCTTTTGTTTCTTTTTTCTCTTTTTTTTCCTTTACTCCTTTTCTTTCTTTTCCTTTCTTTCCTCTCCTTCCTCATTTTCTTTTGATCTCTTTCTTTTTTCTCTTCTCTTTCCTTTCTGTCCTTTCTTTCCTTTCTTTTCTCTTAACCTTGATTTAGCTCATGCTGCAATGATGATTATAAACCTTGAGGTCAGTTAGGAACCCCATGACTTTTTTAAGCCGATCGTCTGTCTGATTACCAAGATATTTATGATTGAAAATCGAAATCAAATTTTGCGTTTCCCAAATTGGTTTTCATAACCCTACAGTCAATTGGGGAAAAATGAGTATGGTAAAACCGGTCACTCAAAGGTTTTTACTTTTTTGAGGCACTTCTTGATCATTTCGAAGCGGAATTTGTGTTAGGGCTTCAATATAACACCATATTACAGACAATGAAAACATGTAGGGCCATGCATCTCAGATTTAACATTAATAAACGATCCCTTTAAGTACAAATAACTTCTGATATATGCAAAAGTCAGTGATAAAAATGATAGAACAGGATGCTAGAAGAATGGTTAATGTTCTTACTTTTAGTTGTTCATGCTAAATTGTATTGTGTGAAAAGAAACCACTAGACATTAAAAATAAATGTTTTTATTGTGCTACTCCTACTTGGAAAAGTGCTCATTTATGAGGGGGAGTGTCATGGGTGTATAGATCGATGTATTTAAATACACTGTACATACTCGTCCTGTGGACGAGTTGAGCAAGTCTTATTTAGATAACAGAGCTAAAAACGAAGATTGAACAATGCTGGTTCCTGAATCCTAACCGCTCTGTGTGTTTTGTGATCTGTTCTTAGTTAGAAAAGGACCTGGGAAGACGGGTGGAGAAAACAAAAGTTGCAATAGTAATGTACTGTCACTCCATTGCATATGTGTTATGTCAAAGGCACATAATTTAACTGTAGATAAACAATATCGTAATTTTGCGCTATGACAGGACAAAACATGTAAGCAATGACAATTGTCCCGATCTTTTCTTTTTTTCTTTGTAATCCCCTCCCTCCACCCCACTCTTTCCTTCCCTTTTCCACCACTGTCTGGATTCGAAAACCTCTCTAGCTCTAATCGTTTAGTCCTTTCCCCTCTACCCATCCTTCTCTGTACCTTCCCCATCGCAGTTTCGCCTATGCCTAATTGGTTCCTTCCTTCACTCGATTTGCCCAAACCCTTTCTATTCTACTCCCCCTTTTCCTCGCATAGTCATTGTTGTCTCAATTAACCCATAGCTCTTTATCTCTCTATCAACATCCGTTATGATAGTCATCTCTTCGACCCGTCCTCCATCCTGCATAAGATGTATTCTTGATAGACAATGGTTATATATTCTAACAACTCTTATTTGGCCCTTTCTATGTCACTTTTCCTTCTCCTTTCCCTTGCTCTTCTCCACCTGCTTTACCTCTGTAACCCCTCCAGTTCCTCTATGTTTCCTCTTTTCATCTGTTCACCCTTTCCCCTTCTCCCTCATTCCTTCCTCTTTGTCCCCTCATTTCACATTCTTCTTCTTCTATGTGCCATATCCTGAGACGTTGGCGACCATGGAGTGCCACAACTCTCTATCCTATATTCTATGAAGTAATTCATTCTCCCCGAGATCAATTCCACAATCAGAAATCCCACTCCTTTAAGCTACTCATCCACAGAATCCTCCTTCTACCCCTACTCCTCCTCCCCTCGATTCTTCCAGTCAGTGCACGATTTTCCATACCATTCTTCCGTATAACATGCCGTCGACCTCTTATATTATTAAGAAGCTTTTGTCTTGTTTCTGCCATGGCAAATACCTCATCGTTAGAAACTCTTTCTGTCCATGACATTCTTAGCATCCTTCTCAGGAACCAAACTTCACAACTTTCCAGTCCCTTTCTTAGGTCTGATGTCAGGGTCCAAGCTTCACACCCATACATTAGAACTTGATACACGTAGAAATTGAGTACGCGGAGTCTCGTTTTCATCTTCAGCTTCTTATTCTTTAGGATGTTTTCTAACTTGGAGAAAGTTGATTTTGCAAGTGCAATCCTTCTCTTGATTTCTTGCTCGCCTCTTGCATCGTCTGTAATTGTAGTTCCGAAGTAATTAACAGAGGTGGCTTGCTTTATTTGATTGTTATTGATCTTAAGAGAGCATGGTATTCCTCCCTTCTTTGAAATTGCCATGTATTCCGTTTTCTTGTAATTTAATGATAATCCTCTCTTGTCACTTTCTCTGACGACAACATCCAAAAGTCGCTGCAGGTCCTTCTCTGATTCTGCGATTAATATCGTATCATCCGCATACCGTATGTTTGTGATATTATGTCCTCCTACCTTCAATCCTCTTTCCTGTTCTAGGTTTCTAAGTATCAACTCACTGTAATAATTGAAGAGATCTGGAAACATGTCACATCCTTGCCGAACCCCCCTCTTAATGTTGATGTAGTCACCTAATTCTGTTTCCACCTTTAACACATGCTGTTTGCTCCCAATACAGATTTTCCAGTAACTTTATATCCTTTGTGTCTAGTCCAATCTTTGTTAAGTCTTCAAATATCTGATCGTGTCTTACTTTATCAAAGGCTTTTGTATAATCGATGAAACACAGGAAGACGTCTTTCTGCATTTTACGGCCCTTTCTGCTATTGACCGCAGAACAAAAACAGCATTTCTAGTTCCGGCATCCTTGACAAAACCAAACTGTACATTACTGATTTCTGGAGTTAGGTGATTCCTTGCTCTTTGAAGTAGAACTCGCAAGATGATCTTTGTGATATGGCTCATGAGGCTGATGATTCTATGTTGCCCGCATTCCACTGCTCCAGCTGTCTTGGGAAGTGTCATAAATATCGATTTGCACAGGTCATCTGGAAACTTTCCATCATCATAGATCTTATTGATGACTTCAGTTAGTTTTATGACAACTTGGTTCTCTAATGCTTCGACCATCTCCATAACTACTCCATCAGGACCAGCAGCTTTGTACCTCTTCATAAAACTGATCGCTGACCTTACTTCTGAGGGCAGAATCCTAGGTCCTTCGATAGATCCTGCACAGTGTGGAGGTTCTTTTCTTACATCGTCAAAAAGCTCGCCAATGTACTCAGTCCATCTGTTCAGTTTCTCTTCCTTTTCAACCAGTACTGATCCATTCCCTTGATGCATCCCGACTTGGAGCTCCGCAAAGGTTCTTTCCAGAAAGGTCATGTATCTTCTTAAAAACCCTGGGATCGTTTGCATTAACACTTCTCTCTATCTCGGCGCACTGTTTGTTCAGCCATTCCTCTTTAGCTTTTGTGCAGTGGTCGGTGAATTTCCCTGTCCAACTCTCTGTATTCAATTCCATTCCTGTCCTTGATCTTCTGCCTTTTACTCATCTTTGATAGAATCTCCTCCGTCATCCATCTCTCTACATTTCTTTTCCTTTCTAGGTAATGTCTCTTCAGCTGTTTCTACAAGAATGTCCCTCATAAATTCCCAAGTGTCTTCAAATCTGTTTTGTACTTTGACAGTATATTGGAGGCGAACATCACGATTATGTAGCTGTTCAAAATCTACCTTCTGGATTGACTCGGCTTTTGTCATCTTCTTCAGCTTACATTGCAGAGTTGCCACAACAAGAATGTGATCACTCCTACAGTCTGCACCCGGATATGTTTTAGCTTGTTTTACACCTCTTTTAAACCGTTCCTTTATTGTGATGTAATCAATCTGATTTCTTGCACGATCCCCAGGGCTTTTCCACGTATATGATAGTAATAATAGTTCGTCCTTATATAGCGCATTTCAGAACCGCAGGCCCTCCCAATGCGCTTTACAGATATATATTATTACCCCGGTCATCGGATTCATGCTTACCCGCACACAAGGTATGGACATTCTCCACTCCCTGGGGAGCATTCCAGCCAGTCGCCATTTTACAAGTGCCATTGCTAATCAAACCACATTAGCTTTCGCATCCTACACTCTAAGAAAAAAGGGTGCAAAAAAGGGTGCGAAATAAGAGTTTGCACCCTTTACCTAAAATGAACCCTATTGAAGGAAAAGGGGTTAAAAAAAGGGTGCAATATAAGATTTTGCACCCTTCCCACAAAAATGAACCCTATCGACCAAAAAAGGGTGCAAAATATAAGTTTGCATATTTTATGCATATTCATGATTACTTTACACGTGTTCATATACAAATACATTTATCATGATTTGTTAAACAAATTATGACAATGCACATCAATTTTGTGATTTTGTATTTTCCTTCGGCAATCATTAACCAATAGATTATTTTATGTGATCATGTAACTATTATATTCACGTTTTAGCAATAGATATATTGATTATATGATTACTAACCAAGAAACAACATTCATGTTTAAAGGGATCCGGTAACTTTGTCTTAGATCCTTTAGAAATAATCCTTGCTTTAGCTAATGCTGCAATGATAATTATAAACCTTTAGGTCAGTCAGGAACTCCATGACTTTTACAAGCCGATCGCCTGTCTGATTATCGAGATATTAATGATTGGAATTACAAATTTTGAAAACCGTTCGCTGAACGGTTTTCATAACACTACAGTCTATTGGGAAAAAACGAGTATGGTAAAAACCGGTCACTCAAAGAGTTTTACTTTTTTAGGCACTTCTTGATCATTTTGAAGCCCGAATTTGTTTAGGGCTTCAATATTACACCATATCACAGACACTGGTAACATGTAGGATCGTGTATCTCAGATTAAACATTGTTAAACGATCCCTTTAATATGTATTTGTGTACGAATATTCCTCGAGTATGGGTGCAGGATTGCACCTTTTAAAGGGTGCAGGATCGAACCCATAAAGGTGCTGCTAGTGTTGCATCGGTTTGCACCCCTAAAGGTGCAGGATTTAACCATAAGGGGTACTAACATGTCCCCTAAAAGGTTCAATCTGGCACCCTTTTAAAGGGTGCAGGATTGCACCTTTAAAAAGGGTGTAGGATTTAACCCCTAAAGTTGCTGCCAGTGTTGCATCGGTTTGCACCCCTGAAGGTGCATACTTGCACCATTTTTTCTTAGTGTGTACCGGGTACCCATTTAACACCTGGGTGGAGAGTGGCAAATGTAGATCAATGTCTTGCCAAAGGATATTAGTGCCGCGGTAGGACTTGAACCGCGGACCTTGTGGTCAACAGTCCGCTGACATATCCACTCGACCACGACACCTCTACGATCTTTCTTGGATGGTCCTTGAACCATGTATTGACAATGACCATTCCTTTGGCCTCGCACTACTCTACCCATCTGTTGCCCCTTTCATTTCTGTCTCCAATACCATGTGACTCTACTATTCTACCATATCTGCCTCTTCTCACCTTGGCGTTCATGTCTCCCATGGCGATTACAATTTCATTTGATTTACATTGTGATTTGGCTGCCTCTAATTGCTCATAAAAAAATGTCAATATCTTCATCTGTGCTTTCCGCTGTGGGTGCATTAACCACTATTATTGCCATGTTGAAATGTTTTCCTTGTAATTTGACCAACAAGACTCTGTCGCTGACTGCCCAAAAGCCCAGAACACAGTTAGCCGTGAATGGATCCAGAAGCACCCCTACACCTCTTTTATGTGTCCCTCCTGAATAGATCATCTTATGTTTTTCAACTGTAAATTCTCCACTGCCAGTCCATCTTGTTTACTAATGCCTATAATATTAATTCTCATCCTGTTCATTTCAATTCAATTTTCAATTCAATTCAAATTATTTTGCCAAGCAATAAAAAACATACAGGGTAAAACAAAAGCAGTATACAAAGTTTCACACAATTACAATTACTAACATAGATAAACACAGAAATACACAGAATCAATTTACAAACATGAATAATACAAAGGAAATTGATAATGCTGGTAGCAGCCAGAAAGAAGGTGGTCCTTGTATGCGGCTGACTAAAATATAAAAATGTAAGCTGTAATAAAAAGTAAAACAAATAACAATGACATGTCAATATAATATCAATATACGTCCATCAAGTATTTTTTGTATTTGCGTTTAAAAGTGTTAACAAATTTCAATTCACGTATTTTATGAGGTATAGTACTCCATAAGCAAGGTCCATTAAATATTACTGTACGTTTATATACAGTTGTATGTACAAGTGGCAAGTGAAAATTCTCAGCATTTCTAGTACTATAGTGGTGTGTATTACAATTTAGTATAACAAGTTTTAAAAGTGATTTTGGAAGGATTTGTAAATAGCACTGGAACATAAATATTGCATATTGATAATTATACATTTCAGTAAAATTCAATATTTTCATTTCTTTAAAAAGTGGATGTGAATGGGCAAGATATTAAAGAAGTATGACAAATAGTACGAATTGCACGTTTTTTCAATAAAATTACTTTCCTAATATGGGTTTCATGTGCATTCCCCCATGCAAGTATTCCATAATACAAAAATGGTAATATCAAACTGTTATATATCATCTTCAATATACATTTAGGAAATGATTTTAATTTATACATAACACCAATGTTTTTCGATAATATATTACAAACAGCATTTACATGATCAGTCCATTTTAACTTATTATCAATGGTTATGCCAAGAAATTTAAGTGACGAGACCTGTTTAATTTCTGTATTACACAAACGAATAATAATAGAATCAGTGTCACATTTGTTATTAGTAAACATCATATAATGTGTCTTACTTATATTAATTGACAATTTATTTACAGAAAACCATGTGTTTATTAACTTAATTTTTCGATTAAATATATCTGGAAGTGATTGTATATAATTATGATGGGATAACAAAATGCTCGTATCGTCGGCAAATAAAATTGATTTTAAAATTCTCGACACACTAGGAAGATCATTGATATATAAAATAAACAATAAGGAGCCTAATATGGATCCTTGAGGTACTCCACATTTGATTTCTTGGTAATTTGATTTTACATTAGCAATAGAAACAAATTGATGACGATGTAACAAATAACTTTAAAAAAGATCCAAACCAATTCCCCTTATTCCATATTGATTTTAATTTCACCAACAGTATATGATGGACTAATGTGTCAAAAGCCTTACAAAGGTATAAAAACAATCCAAGCATAACTTCATTTTTATCTATTGCAGAGGCTACCTTATGAATAAAATGTTGTCCCTGATAGGATCATCCGCCTGAACTCTCACTGCATCTCTGCTGCCCAATGCAGTCCCTTTTAGTCGCCTTTTACGACACGCAGGGAATACGTGGAGGGAATTCTATACGGCAACCACTCCCAGGCCATCATTTCACATATTCTCTTCATTTTACTCTCGCCTCCGCCCAGGCGCGGATCCAGGATTTCTTAGGGGTGGGGGCCCAAATTTGAAATCAATTTGAAATTGAGTGTGCTGAAATTTTGAAAATCGTGCCGGCCAATATTCCGCTCAGTGGGGGAGGGGTGTAATGAGTACTAATTCTTTTTTTGGGGGGGGCCCCTCGAAATTGTTAAAAAAAGCAGCCACGGGGGGGGGGGGGGCATCTTTAAAAAAAAAGTAAAATTAACGTGTTTTTACACGTCCCCCCCACCCGGATCAACCACTGCCTCCGTCTCTCTTGTCCTTCCTCCTCTCTCATCATACCTTACGTTTTCGTGTTTATTTATTGTATTTGAATGAAGTATTTTCTAACTTTCCTTTACAGTCATGTTCAGTTATTGCATTTTGTAAAAATGCAAAAATTAACAAATTTAAAAAAAAAAAAATGTTTAGGCGGGAAGACATGAACATGGTTGATGTGATTTCCTATGATACAGGCAATTCCATTTGCAATATTTGACATAATTAGATAATAAACTAAATAACTATGCATAACAAATAAAACACGAAGTTGCCGGTATGGTCGTATGCTAAAGGCCGCCCTTATCGTAACCCTACCACTATTTGAAATAAACTCGCCTATTCACGACTTCAATGATGGTTATGTTCATGGCATTGGAACCAAACTTGTCCACCACAAATTCGTCGGAAGACGGATTCAATATTATAACAACTCGATATCAACTTTTCGTAGTGAACTTCTACGATGTGGAGACGTTGAGAGCAACCCTGGACCTCGACTCAACGACAACATCAATGAAAATGGACAAATATCTCAAATCCGTAGATATCCCATCTCATCTTTACATGATATAAGGACAACATGTACACGCACCAAACTACCTCCTGCTACGTGGGACATCATCAAACACCTGGGCATCAATAGCAAACCTGCTCCCCACCGAGGTAAGAGAGGAGGCAATCATTCACGAAATCGGAAACAAATTCCTGTCCTTGTTCGACAACGAATTACTAAACGAACTAGTAATAGGCATATCCAACAAGATAGAAACAAATGCCTTATTACAATACATATTGAGAAAACTTCTACACATCAGAATAGGAAACAGAAGTATGATCTACCCTCTGTCCTTTTATTGAATGCTAGATCATTACAAAACAAGTTTGATGATATGTCAGTTGTTGCTGATATCAATAATGCTGACTTAATTGCAATTACAGAGACTTGGTTCAACGAAAATACCCCTCTGCAGCTTTTTTCATTGTCAAATTACGATCTATTTTTCAAATCCCGAAAGGATCGTGTTGGTGGCGGCGTCGCGCTTTACGGTAAACAACGACTCAACTGCAAACAACTCCCAGTACAAGTTCCTGACGGCTTAGAGGTCCTGTGGATCCAGATGAGACCACCAAAATTACCACGCCAAGTATAGAGTGGTGAAGTGTGACGTCATCAAAAATCTAATTTTAGAATTTCTCAATTTTTTCTTCATTTTCCGAAAGAGCATCAAAAATAATGTACAAATGTCGAAAACCAATTGGATATGTTAAGTATTGGCTGAGATTTGACCATCTGAATAAATATATGTCCTATGGGAACTCAGTGTTATATGCTCTGGCTCCTAATGGTTAGGAGCCAGAGCATATAACACTGAGCTCCTATAGGCAATCTTTTTATTCAGATGGTCATATCTCAGCCAATACTTAACATATTCAATTGGTTTTCGACATTTGGACATTCTTTTTGATACTCTTTCGGAAAATGAAGAAAAAATTGAGAAATTCTAAAAATAGATTTTTATGACGTCACAGCTTCGGTACTCTATTATCTATTATAATCTGTGTGATCTACTTCCCACCCAGGGACCCGCTTTCACCAGATTATATCGATCACATTACTTCTACCATTGATGAACTACTAATTCGATATCCTGGAGCCGGAATATCCATAATTGGTGATTTTAATGACCTCGATATTGAGCCCTTTCTACAAGATCAACGATTTAAGCAAGTTGTACAGCAACCAACAAGAGGAGAAAATATTTTAGATATGATTATTACAAATTATTCATTATTATATCACTCACCTGAGATTTTATGTCCAATAGCTAATAGTGACCACAACTGTGTTTTGTGGCAACCACGTTTTCCTCAAGCTAACCGTTCAAATAAAATACGCAAAAAAATTGTTCGACCTTTGACGGATAGTGGTCGAAGAGTTTTTGGATCTTGGATAACCCAACATTCCTGGGAAGAAGTTCTCCAAGCAACCGGCGTCAATGATAAGTTGAAAATTTTACTAAGTACAGTTCAGGAACATCTTGATGACAGCCTCCCAGTACGTGAGATTCGTTTCCATGAGGACGATAAACCTTGGATGACATCAGATATTAAGTCAACAATCCAAAACCGACAAAGAACATGGTGCCAAGACAATAAACCACTGTGGCGTCATTTTAAGACCAAAGTTGCTAAAGCAATACCATTAGCTAAAAGTAATTACCATAATACCAGGATAAGCAATTTAAAGAGAGATGATCCTGCTGGTTGGCATAACAAAATAAAAATTCTCACTCAAGGCAGAAAAGAACAGACTGCTGTAGACATTCCTGGAATTGACTCTAGTAATCCAAACTGCTATACTGAAACTGCTAACAAAATTAATGAACATTTTATATCTATTGCTGAAGATTTGCCTCATCTTGATAGCTCATTTTTACCTGCATACTTACCATCACCTGTAAAATGTCCTTTCATTGAATGTCAACAAGTTTATAAGTTGCTTAGTAAAATAAATTTACAAAAATCTAGTATAACGGGAGATTTACCAGTAAGAATTCTTCGTGAATTTTCTTATGAACTGTGTGTACCATTAACCGCTATTCTTAATGTGTCTTTTGAAATTTGTATTATTCCTAACTCTTGGAAACATGCACAAATTGTTCCTATACCTAAGAAAAATACACCCACAATTACTGATCTTAGACCGATAGCTTTAACAAGTCACTTTGCTAAAATTTGTGAATCCTTTATTGTTAAGTGGCTACTGGAAGATATTGATGGAAAAATTGATATACATCAATATGGAAATCGACCAATGGTATCAACTTGTCATTATCTGATTAAATTGCTACACCAATTGTATGAAAATGCTGATTCACCCAAGTCTATATCTACATTAGTTTTAACTGATCTGTCTAAGGCTTTCGATCGAATAGACCACAACATTTTAATTAAAAAATTAATTGACTTGGACGTCAGGCCCTGTGTAATTTCATTAGTTGTTAAATTTTTACAAAATAGGACCCAATGTGTGAAATATAGAGGTACAATTTCTGACTCACAATTGATTCATACTGGTGTTCCACAAGGAACTAAATTAGGCCCTGTACTATTTTTGATAATGATAAATGATGCTTGTAAAGATGAAATTATATCATATTATAAGTATGTTGATGATCTTACACTCGTCGAAAGTAGGAAATGTACTCAAATTTCAAGAATGCAAGAATCTCTTAATAACTTTCAACAATGGACTAGTGTAAATAATATGAAATTAAATGCAGCCAAATGTCATGCCATGGTTATTACTTTTATGAAACGACCACTAGTGTTTGAAAATTTACTTATTGGGAATGTTGAATTAGATACAGTGAAATTTGCTAAAATTCTTGGGGTCATTGTACAAAGTAATCTCAAATGGGACTTACATATCAAAGATACAATGTTAAGGTGTAATAGGAAATTGTATATGCTCCGTAGATTGAAATCATTTAATTTTCCTCGCAATGACCTTTTAACTATATACATGGGATACATAAGACCAGTACTTGATTATTGTGTCCCTGTTTTTAATGGAAATATTACTCAAGAGCAAATATTAAATTTAGAACGAATTCAAAAGAGAGTCCTTAGAATAATATTGGGAGGTGACTATATAACATATGTCAATGCTCTTTCATTGTGTAACTTGATCACACTTGAAGCAAGAAGAAAACAACTTTGTGAACATTTTGTAATATCCTTAGAAAAACACCCTGTTTTTAATGATTGGTTACCGGTTAAAAGAGAAAATAGATACAATTTGAGAAACTCAAACAAATATGACACTTTTAAATGTAAAACGCAAAGATTTCTAAATAGTGCTCTTCCTTACCTTGTTCGTATTTTAAACAATATATAGTTTATTTTGTTATGATTATTTTCTTCTCCTATGTACATTTGTGTATTTGCTGGTTGTATATGCATGGGCATTCTCTGGGTGATGGGCGCCCTTTCCTTGTTTGGTGGGATCTAATCTTAATTTATTGGGGGGAGGGGGTTGTTTTGATTAATTATTTGTTTGAAGGGGAAGGGACCCACCTCCTGGACATGTGTGCCCATCACCACGAGAATGCCCACTGCCACTCATCACTTTTTAAACTTTTAACATTTACTATTGGTTTGTAACGTGCACTTTGCAATTTTGTTTGTATGTATCTATTTTCAATTATTTATTTTGTATATCTTTAAATGTAACAAATGTAACAAATGTGCAATTCAGCCTTTGACTGCTAATCATTTGATGAATAAACTCTTTTTTAATTGAATTGAATTTATCCCTACCAAGCAATATCAAGTTGTGCACGATATCAACCGTAAATTGTAAGAACCTTAACATCATAGAGAGAGAGAGAGAGAGAGAGAGAGAGAGAGGGTGGAGGGAGAGGGAGAGAGAGAGAGAGAGAGGGGGAGATAGAGTATTATACACAATAGCAATTCCGTCCTTAGATTTTCACTGAACATTTTTAAATCTAACAACATAATTATATCATTTATAATTTATCGTGTAGCGCCGAAAGGACATTTGGGCTTGCTGATAATGGAGAAGACGGGCGAACCTGGTAAGTATGATTTAATAAAAAGTGGCTGAGGTGCTGTCATACTAACACCTAACGTTAATTCTACGTTCACTGTGTTCGCACACGTTTGGCCACATTTAACAGAACGTAGTGAGAACTAGTTTGGTGTGATGGGGGCTTCACTTGTATGTCTTGATTTGCACAGGTTGAATCGTTGAAGTTGAACGGGAATAAGGAATGGCAAGAACGCGCTGGGGTTTAATAGGGATTTTTTCGCAAACTCATTGCGGACGGAGAATCTGCGGGTCGTGTGCAAAATCAAGAAGCTACTATAGTAACAGCGGGGTGACCGCTGAGGTACTAAAATCCAGAGCGGGTTTTGGCCAAATCTACGGGCGTTCTCAATGACGCCCCAAGTGAATCAAGTGCCTCGATACAAACTATTTCATTCACCTGATCAGAATAATAGTATTTAAATAGACAGAATCCAATCTGCATATATTAGTTGTTGCCACACTAAAACCATGCAGTTTGCACTCTGACTATTGCAAATACTAGACAGGTGAATGAAATAACTTGTATTGAGGAACTTCACAAAGATTTATTAATTCAATTTGATTACATTACGAAAATGGCATATTCCCTGTCACACAATACAGTACAGACGGGACTACACGACTAGCACAACTTGTCTCGACCAAGCCACAAAACGGCTTTTTATCAAATTTCAACAATTTATCATCAAGTTATATCCATAATTATGTTGATCTAATTCAGAAGCAATAATCGGAAGAAAACAAAATTCACCGAATAGCCGTTCGCGGCAGGGGCGGATCTTGGGGGGGGGGGGGGGAGGTGTTTAATCCCCCCGCCCCCCTTGGGCTGGCCACAAAAAAAAAAAAAAGAGGAAAACTTGTTGGGGTGCTTTCTCCCCCCCCCCCCCCCACCCCCCACCCCCATCTAAGTTTGCTCATGCCAATTTGTTGATGAATTCTAGATCCAAGCATCGTTCTCACGAAATTTCAGGAACCAATTGTGATATGAACTTCAAACTTGACGATAGTTGGAAAACAATGTGATTAGAATTTAGAGTATTTAGGTTAAAGGTCAAATGTGACAGAGGTTTAGTTATGAAATTCAAAGTATTGGCCTCGTTATCATGATATCTCATGAACCACTAGAGATATGAGGCTCAAAACTGTTGCAGTAGGAAGACGATCTGATCAAAAATCGGGTAAATACGGCGAAGGTCAATGGTCACCGAGGTCACTTTCTGATATTACAGGCTTTAGTCTTGCTATTGCAATAAATAAACATAATATATATATATGGGGTTCAAACTTAATGATAGTATGTATCATCATTAGAAGACTATCAGATTACATTTTAGCTAAATGGGTCATTGTTCGAAGGTCATAGATGTCAATTTTTGAAAGAACAGGTTTTATCCTTGTTATCGCGATATACTGAGAACTATTAGAGTTATTACCCTCAATCTTGGTGTTGTATGGATCATCATAAAAAGACATTCACAGTAGATTGAAAGTTAGTAGGTCAAAGGTCACAGAGGTACATTTATGAAATTAAAGGTTCTTAGTATAGCTATAGCAATATCTAAATATGGTGACAGTATTACTAAAGGAAGATGATTAAATGTTGGGGCTGGTAGGCCAAGATCATAGTCGTCAGTTCACATTTGATTGTAGGCTTGTCGTTGGCATATACACTGTTGCTCATAAAGTTGGAATATATTTTTTTACCCCAATGTATGGAATTATTTTGACACTGATTTATCCTAATAGATCTAGATAATAGTAATATGTATAATCCCATAATGAATTTCCATTTAATTATTGGACGAAATAAAATTGAATTGAAATTTAATTGAATTGAATTGAAAATTGAATTGATCAGAAAAACCTATATTTTAAATTCCAAATTTAATTTGCATCAGAATGATATTTATTCCAAATGTTATGTTTTATTTCTTTAGTTTCCAGCAGAGACTGTGGTAAGTTGCCTCGAAACTTCGTATACAGCCGGAAACATGACAAGTATATCTTTGAGAAAAGTACACTGAATGACATGAAGGAGTGGTTTACTAAGGAATGTGGTTTGGTACCAAAGACAACGACAAGCATCGGTACCCGCGTCCTTAACATTGTTAATACTCCCTTCAACTTTGCACTCGGTGTAGTCGATCACTTTATCTCATCATAATTCTCATGAGATGACAGCAGGATGTTTGTAATATACATGTACGTCTAAAGTCTACTCTGACTTACAGCTTTGTATGGACTACAATATTCGAAAATAGAAATGTTAGACCATGGTAGTGACATGTTAAACATTATATAGTATATATCCGTTACCAGACTGTTTAGTACAGTACCACCGTTGTTTATTACTACATTTTGATGACCTTACAACACATAATTAATTAATGTTACTTTCTATCCCTGGCTGTTAAATATGAAATAATAACCCACGATATATATTTGCAATTCTAATACCAAAAGAGAGAGTTGCGGTTCTCATGTTACCTCAGAAAACACACCCCTTGAATGTAGGTCTAAGGAGAGTAGATTCATTGGGCCATTGTGGATCAACTGGTCCCCTGAGGTATCTGGTTGATTGTGAACAAGTTTCATATCATATGTTTGTATGAATCTACCAGAAAAGTCTTTGTGTCCATTTTTTTTTTGCCTACACCCAAACGAGTCACACGGGTTATTTCGAACCGCGTTTTAACACTAGAAGGCTCATAAAACACAACATCTGGGCAATATTGTCACATTTTATCAAAACCCAGTTGGTGCCAGTGGAACCGTTTTTAAGAAAATTGAACACTATTTTCCTACCGGAGTTGTCTGTTTATCACACAAGTGACGGTTGCTACGATGTGTATCAGTCAATGAATGATCCATTTTTTCTTTAAATGCATGACTCTTACCATTCTTTCTAATAGATCAAAAGACGCCTTTTGATATATTTTTTTTTTTATAAAGCTGACAAAAGCCTTATTTAATCATGAGATGTTGCTAATATATAAGTTATACCGTTACAGAATACGTGACGCAGGTAATAATTGGTTTACCAGCTACCTTTATAATCGTTTATGATGTAAATGATGTCAATTATTTTGTTTCATAGAGGAAATTAACGAGGTAGTCTTCTCGGTCCGTCGCTATTCATATTATGTATATATTATTTTTATTTTTGGATCTAATAATAAAATAAACGATCTTTATACTGTATGCAGATGTTTAGCGATTCCAACTCAACATCTCTTGGCGGAACAGTAAATGCAATTATCGTACACGTATCTGAGTGGTTTAAAGCAAGTCAATAGGGACTTTTAGATTGAGTGGACGAGAACACGACGAACGCCGACTGAACATGCGTGTCAACGTACTTAAAGGGATAGTCCACCCCAGGATTTTCTTTAGCTGACGATATAGACCTAATAATACCATGAAGAATGATACAAGTCTCATTAAAATCCATGATCACATAACGAAGATATATCGTCTTTTTTTATCGAAAATCAGCCGCCCCCCAAATGCAAATGCGTTACATGGGCATGAAACGATCGCCAAAAAATAACCGATAGTATCGAAATTGTGACGTATGTTGCGAGCTGCCTTCTTATTTCGCAGACATTCACTTTCGCTTTCATTCATGATTCGTCGTGTCAGTGCGATAACAGTGTACCGCGAGCGAAAGTGAATGTCTGCGAAATAAGAAGGCAGCTCGCAACATACGTCACAATGCGATCGTTTCATGCCCATGTAACGCATTTGCATTTGGGGGGCGGCTGATTTTCGATAAAAAAGTCGATATATCTTCGTTATGTGATCATGGATTTTAATGAGACTTGTATCATTCTTCATGGTATTATTAGGTCTATATCGTCAGCTAAAAAAAATCCTGGGGTGGACTTTTCCTTTAAATGCCCACGTTGACTACAATTAGAAATCTTTTAGATTGCACTCGACGATATACATGCATGCAGGAAGTAACACTATGAACATCACGGACAAAGAAAGAGGACAAAATATACAGTTCCTCATTCTACCCTCAACAAAAGAACATCCCTTCACTGCTATTATGTAAAAATGTGTAGAACAGGTGAATATGCATGTGACACCTGTTCTACACATTTTATATAATAGCAGGGAAGGGATGTTCCTTTGTCTACCTGAGGAACTGTATATTTTATGCGCACGCGGCATACTAGTACCTTGAGCATGTAAAGGCGCTATATAAATACCAATATGTGTGTATGTATATACTAGATTTAGGGAAATTAAGGTTGACGCATTCTCGATCACCGACTGAGACGACGTAACGCATGCGCAGTGCCTTAAAATGACGTCACACGTTGCAGTCAAAGCTGTCGACGTGCAAATCTAAAAGTCCCTAAAATCAAAAAATGGAACTACACTGTCGCTCATATAGTTTGAATATTTGTGTTTTTCCCCAATTTATGGAATTATTTTTAAAATAATTTAAAAATAATAGATCTAGATAACAGTATACATTCTCAGATTTTATTGAATAATAATTTGCCAATGTGTGTTTTGCGTGACTGCTAAAGTATGTGCATGCTATTATGCTTATCAACTAGGGGTTCTACGCCCTTAGGTCATAAATGACAGTAATGAGGATTAATGCCCCACAAAAGGGCACTAATATAGCACATCGACACGGTTTTGATCCTTTGGGCCTCAAAGTTACGAGGCCATTGCTTTGTCACTGAACCATGACTGTATGCAGCGGGGGCTAGGGTAGGGGGCAGTTGCCATAAATATAAAAAAACAAAGAAAATGCAATAAATTTGCAATAATTAATTGCATGTTACCCCGGTTCCGAAATCCTCTGTGTGCCCATGCCTTGAGCCATAATGCATGGCCGTCAAGAGGATTTTTTTATGTTGGGGACTGGGGTAAAATGCAATAAATTATTGAGAATTTATTGCATTTTCTTTGTTTTTTTATATTTATGGAAACTGCCCCCTACCCTAGCCCCCGCTGCGTACAGTCATGGTTCAGTGACAAAGCAATGGCCTTGTAACTGTGAGGCCCCAGGATCAAAACCGTGTCGATGTGCTATATTAGTGCCCTTTTGTGGGGCATAATCCTCATTACTGTCATTTATGACTTAAGGGCGTAGGTCCCCTAGTTGATAAGCATAGTAACATACACATGCTTTAGCAGTCACGCAAAACACACATTGGCAAATTATTATTCAATAAAATCTGAAAATGTATACTATTATCTAGATCTATTATTTTTAATTTATTTTTAAAATAATTCCATAAATTGAGGAAAAACTAAAATATTCCAACTATATGAGCGACATTGTACATACTTGTTCACAATGCAAAAATAAATTAAATCATTGCAATTGACAATTTAATCTCACAAAGAGTTGATAAAGCCTAGTTTATTTAATGTTATTTATTATATTCCCGTGTCATGGACATGCAATATTCAGGAGGTTGAAAGTAAAATGTCGTTAGATAAATAAAACAATTTTTGCCCAGCCCTACTCTATAAATATTACATTGTGCTTTCATATACTTCCATATTTTTCATATGTAATATTATTTTTGGCTAATTTCTGGAAGTCAACCACTCAAAAGCTTCAATTACTGCCGAAGGGGATTATTCGTATAATGCCTGAAATACATTTTTCTTCGCATACTGTTTTCAAAGAAATTGATTTACTGAAATTTAGTGATATAAGCTTGCATCATCAAGTTTTTTGTATTAATATATACAAATGTGAACACAATGTTTACAGTACTATTTAAAGTGACTTGGTGACATTGTTGAACGTTGACTAAAAATTTGCGTAATTTTGATATGAAATGTTACTTGTTAACTTCCTTCTACTGTACTCACCCTCTAAAATGCAAAAAATCCTGAAAAAATTCTCAAACAACAAATAAATTAATGGTTTTATAAGAAGGCGACACTGGTAAACATCCTCTACCAGTGATCAACAGTAAATTCCCCCAACCATTTTTGAATTTTCCCAACCGTTTTTCCATGGAAAAAAGACATAAAACAGGCAATAAAAAATCTGTCAACACTTAAATGTCTGGAATGGTATGTAGAGCCAATTTATTGCTTTGTGACTATTTACATTCACCTAAAATGTAATTAAATTGTAATAATATAGTTGGGAGAATTAAGGAATCGATCAGATCATTTTTTCCAAATTTGTATCATTAATAATGGTCCGTTTTCCCTCAAATTTTCAGATTATCTTTAATTGTACATCAAGCATTGAAGTCACTACCTTTGCACCACTTTCTCTGATGTTAACAATGTTACAAAGTCCCTTTGAGGATTTCGGCCATTTTCACGACAAGTCGAAGAGTCATACGTATAATACTAAAAGTGCTTCCTAAATACATGTATCTAAAGATAGAACCCGAATATTTCTCTATCATATACGATACTTCGGGCCGATACTCTACCGTCCAGCCAGTCATTCCCTTTGCAAACTTTTTTTCTTAAGACAAAAATGTGTTTAATCGCCAGCTAATTCCCTTGCTTTTATATATAGTATATGTGCTGTAGATTTGTTTTCTTTATGTGTCTATGGAATTTTGTATGTACAGTACCTTAATGTAGAATAAATGTTTGCCGGTGTCTTAAATACCGTATGTACCAAGTGTAAAGGCTTATTTACTTAACATCAGTTTGAAAAGGTCCTCTCTTTCAAACTTTAACAAGAAATGTCAAATAGTTATAAATGTGTTGTGATAACATGGTTGTGATCCTGTATTACCTGTTAATTGTTTTCCTTTATTAGTTGTGTTACTCTCTCAATTTCATTGTTTATATATGTTACTTATTATGTGTACATTAACAGTTTCTAGTATTGCATGTTTAACGTTTGTTCTGATTTCGTTTGTTCATTTTCCTTCATATATGTTGCACGTTGCAGCAGGGCGTCATTGTGATGCAGTTCTTGAACTAAATGACATACCCTGCTTTGTAAAGAAGACATGAACAAACAGATATTAATAAATAGATTTAAAAATATATATACAATGCATCACTTGGATTTTTTTTATACGTAGCATACCAAAACGCTTTGATTCCAGTAAATTATTTTGTATTCATACAGAACCGCGTTACCTTATATATTTATATTAACGATCCGGGACGTTTAAATAATTGATACGAAATATTGACATGCTGTATTACCTTAATATACCTTTAATATTCTATTTCACTGCAATTTTGAGTATTCAGGGGTGATACACAGTTAGAACGGTGTTTAAAATAATGTTGTTTAAAAACGTAAAAAACGTTCTTCAAAATCGAAAAATCAGTGCTCGATTGGCTTAAACAACTATTTATTAAAAAAGCAAAAAGATTTAATTAAACAGAGTTATTTAAAAAGTCCCGGGGAAAAAATCACGTGATAGATTTAACCAATCATGACTACACGTCGTTGACATTTTCTCGATACGTGATTGCAATTTGCGCGCACACATGCGATATGCACTAAGTACGTACATAGTACATGCATGCAAGCATGCAGTGCTAGTGCAGTGCAGTGCAGACGAAAATGGCGGAACAAGGGCAAGGCGACGACTTGGTTCTTCTCGGCTTCGCCGATGGGCTTTAAGTGAAGTTATAGAGACAAATAATAATGTTGTCTGTCACTGTTAAATGAATATGATGAACAAAATATGTTGAAGTAAATTGGCAACAAGCTTTACATGTTACAGTGTAATTTTTGTGATTATTGCACGGAGTGGTAAGGTTCAAGTAGGTCATTTCACAAATTTAAACAACCAGGTAATAACCATTAAACATTTCTGTTTAACATTTAAGCAACTCATTTTAAACAACCCAGTTGTGCAGTAATACTGAATAAACAACAGTTGCTTAGTAATTTAAACATTATTGTTAAACATTTACACAACTTGCTTTAAACAACCGAGTTGTGCAATTCTATTACTAAACAACTGTTGTTTAAAAGTTTTTCTAATTTTTAAACAACTAAGTGTTCAAAACGTAAACAACCTTAAGTTATTTAATTTTTAAACAACAGTTGAGCGATTCACGGGTTAACTTGTAGTTGTTTAAAATTTTAAACAACTTGCTTAATTTTTTTCTAACAGTGTAGTGAGCACTAAAAAAAAAAAAGGTTTTTTGTTTTTCCCTCAACCACGTCCCCATTGAAGAAAAAAAAAGAGGATTCGCGGGGGAAAAAATGGCATCTAACAACATTCCCCCCTTTCGAGTAAGAAAATTGGGGAAAATTGGGGGGAAATTGGGGGAAAATAGGGCAAAATAGGGAAGAATAGAGAAAATAAGGGGGAAATTTGGGAAATCAGGATAAAATAGAGAAGAAAAAAAATTCTGATAAAAAATTTTAAAAAATGGGAAAAAATCACCAAAAAAAATCGGAAAACCGATTTAAATCGGGTTTTTATAAGGCCTGGTATTCAATAGGGGCGTGTTCGAAAGCACTAAGAACGAGATGAAGACGAGTTGAACTGTCCCTGAACTAGGTGACATAATTCAGAAATCCTTTAATATCATACTGCTTTTCTTTCATTTATTTGATTTATTTGAATATTTATATCTTTCAATAGTAAGAGTACTTCAGGGCCGAAAATATGTTGCTCTAGCCTTAAGATATTAATACGTATAGATTTGTGTCTGTTTTTCAGAATCCCGCGTGATCTTTCAAGTTTCAAGTTTCAAGTTTATTTATTTTACTTCATCAAAGATAACATAATTGAACATAATGAACAATGGTAATTAGTATAACTAAAACATACAATATAGAAAACATAATGTACATGATGATAGTTATAGCAGTAATATAATGTACATGTCTTCCTTCATGCAGTGTTGAAGGATATTCCATATTGCATAAGCATACTGGATAGGGGACTAAGTGGCTTTTGGGAGGAATGTCAGCTGCGGAGAAAATGAGAAGAAATTTAGGCAATTCGTAATTTAAATGACTTAAACCTGAAATCATGAAATTATGTCGTGTCTATTGGCTAATTTTTGAGACGGCAAATGGTTTACTTCTTCATAGGTGCAACAACAAAAAAGACAAAAAATATATGGTTTGACGACATATACTGTACACTTGATTAAACCAATGAATCATTACAAAAAAGATAGAACCAGCCAAGATTAGAGTAAAGCACATTAACAAGGTAGATCTTTTCGGGGGAGGGAGGGGGTTGCTGTTACAATTTATCTTCTCTCTTCACTTCTTTCTTTTTTCTTTTCATTTCTCTCCTTTTAGTTCCTTCGTTTTTCTTTGTCTCCAAGTTTTAGGGTTATAGGATGTTTGGGGGGCACCAGCCCCTACTAACCTACCCCCCCCCCCCTCCCCCCCCTTACATGATTGATGAGCAAGGTAGTTTCTGGTGTCCGATGATATCAGTTTTTTAAATATTTATATGATTTTTTTCGTATTTTGATTTTTGTTCCTTTGGGAAAACATCTCATTTGAACCCAGCTCATCAGTTCAACACCTTTTCTGGTGCTACCATGATCTGATAAGGAGACATAGAGCACTGACCACTGATAAAGGAACTACCAGCTGGTATCTCATACTCAGTCCAGATTCATAGTCTTCTCATTGCAGACCCTACATCTATACTTATAATAGGTCTAGAATACTGAGACATAAAATTCAGTGTGTCTAAAGTCTCACTTGTTATCGTTTTTAGCAAGTACCAGTTACGTTTCTTGTACGTATAGAAGAGAGCATTGATGCGTTTGGAAATTGAATGCTACAGGTGGCAATGTACATGTTATTCATTCACTATCACTATTATTTTTATCATCATCATCATCATCATCATCATCGTCATACAAGGTATACTGATTTAAAGGTCATTCAAGGCCTAAAAATATTTGTTTTTTAATAAAAGCAGGTAAATCTTAAAAACTTACCATCGACCAAAAAAAGGCTGGAGGAAAATCAGATGGCTAATAGAGGAATTAAGTTATGAAACAGTAACAATACAAATTGGAACCATATGTGGACTTGACTCACACCATACATCCCACCAAGGCGTTTGCGGTCATCTTCCCAACACCTTCTCACCCTCAATCACGGAGCCACAAAAACCTATGGTGACAGCTAGGGCATTTGCATGTGGTGGACCAAAACTTTGGAACGCTCTCCCAGTGTCGCTATACGCTCCATGACTGATGTTGAAGTTTTTAAGAGAGCGCTGAAAACTCACCTTTTTGATGAATGCTTTGAGTAATTATTATGTAAACGTACATTGTACATTGTAAAGCACTTTGGGAGGGCCTTCGGTCCTGAAATCTGCTATAAAAGAACGAACTATTATTATTATTATTATTTTGTTTCGTTGATTTAGTTACCCACAGCAAATACATACATTAGGCCTACAATGATTTTTTTAAAACATTTTTCATGACGAAATCGTATAGAGAGAGATAACAAGAAGGAGGGAAATAGAGGAGAGAGAGAAAGGGGGGAAAGAAGGTGAAGAGAGAAGGATATGTTAATAAAGAGCAGTAGTGAGAGAGAAAAAAAAAACAGAAGAGAGTTGATATATAAATAAGGAAAGATAGAAATGGAAGAAAAAAGAAGGTTTAAAACAAAGAATAACCTATGGAAAGATGAAAATGGAAGAAAAAAAAGAGAAAAAATCATACGAAAGAAAATATAAAGAAAGGAGGTAATAAAGGATACCATAAGAAAAGACGGGAGATAATAAGAAATTATGGAAACGGAAAATAGAAGGAAAATAAAATAAAAAATGACATAAGGAAATTAGAAAAGGAAGATAAAAAAGTTTGTTAAAAAGAAATACATTGAGACTTATACTGTTTTCACACTGGCAATATTTTGCTTAACCCCGTATTATAGGTGGGGTTAAGCCTATTCCACTTTCTGTTCAGACTCGTATTTACCAAAGTGGGCTAGCCCCACCTATAGTACGGGGTTAGCTGGCCCTGCAAAAAAACAGGGCTAATCCTGCAATTGTGGTGCTAACTCCTGCTAACTCCGCAATTGCGGTGCCAAGCTAATGAATGAGAACAGAAACGAAAAATAGTCCGGGACTACGCACTGGAGCGAACTAATAAATATTCACACTGTAGCTAGTACGGGGCTAAGGAATTGCAGTGAGAAAAGCCAAAAAAGTTAGTCCGGGGTTAAGGATAATACGGGGCTAACCAAAGTACGGGGTTAAGCAAAAGAAGTGTGAAAAGAGTATTATACTGTTTTCACACTGTTTTCACACTGGCAATATTTTGCTTAACCCCGTACTATAGGTGGGGTTAAAGGGTATCTTAACCCCACCTATATTCCGGGGTTAAACTTATTCCACTTTCTTTTCACACTGGCAAAATGTTGCTTAACCCCGTACTATAGGTGGGGTTAAAGGGGGGGGGGTTTAGCCCCACCTATAGTACGGGGTTAAGCTTATTCCACTTTCTTTTCACACTGGCAAAAATTTCCTTAACCCCGTACTATAGGTGGGGTTAAAGGGGGGTCTTAGCCCTACCTATAGTCCGGGGTTAAGCCTATTCCACTTTCTGTTCAGACTCGTATTCACCAAAGTGGGCTAGCCCCACCTATAGTTAGGGGTTAGCTGGCCCTGCAAAATAGCAGGGCTAAAGCTATGGTCACAAATCAGAGCAGCGACCGACCGATCAGTAGCCTGCTCGGTCGCTGCTGGAATAAGGCATCGCCCAGCGATTAGGTCGGTGCCCGGGCGGCGACCGCCCAGGCACCGAGAGTATTTTGGGCTGCGAGTGAAAAGTGAGCAGGCGCCGCCCAAATTTTAACTCCGCGCTAAAACTTCAGCGGCGACCGAGCGATGTCCCAAAAACGAGCGTTGCCGGGGCGGCCGCCGCTCGCTCGGTGGCCGGGCAGCCGCCGGGCAGAATTGGTTAAAATACTCGCCGCTCGGCCGCCGAGCAGGCTACTTTTGGGTAATGTGACCATAGCATTACCCTGCAATTGTGGTGCTGACTCCTGCTAACTCCGCAATTGCGGTGTCAAGCAAGTGAATGAGTACAGAAAGGAAAAATATTGCGGGACTACGCAGTGGAGCGAATTAATGAATATTCACGCTGTGGCTAGTACGGGGGTATTGCAGTGAGAAAAGCCAAAAAAGTAAGTCCGGGGTTAAGGATAGTACGGGTTAAGCAAAACAAGTGTAAAAAGAGTA
>JAVYIG010004815.1:56778-151490 GCA_035222895.1 Strongylocentrotus droebachiensis
TCTATAAGCGTACACACATTAGTATATATATATCTAATTAGCACTCGATTAGCAAATTGGTATTTTGAAAGGTCATTTAAGTGCCCATTTCCAGTTAGCAAGAGGGGCTTTGCGCGTATGCTTTCATGCACGGTTGTGGTGTGCGCGATGTAGTTAAAGGCGGAGTTAAAAGAAGTTTGCTTTTCTGAAAACTTTATTAGTCAATTAATTTTCAAAAAGATAAAAGACCTAATAGATAATCAGCGCCATCTCCTATAAATATACGGCTCCATCTCACATAGAAATGGGCACTTCCACATATAAAATCTTTGCCTAATAGGTCTTTTTTGTCCTCCGTAATGTAACGACACTATACGCTCTTTTACTGAATTTTCATGTACCATTTAAATGATGTTCAATCGAAAGGATGACACATTTGATTAAATTCGAATTTCCTTATTCATTTCATTACGACCGAGCGGTGTCAAATATACTTTTAAACGTTTGGTGGGTGTTTCAAGTCAAGCAAATTCACATCATCACATTGCCCTCTGAAACCTAGTCTTGCAGGCTATGGTTCACTACACAACTTTCCTATGTTGAAGTTGACATGCATATACATCCCTTTTCTTTGTTACAGCGCATACGATTGGTAGAAATGGGTTAAAAGAATGAAGTGGGCATTTCTTAATGACGCAGGAATTAATGAGCGCTATTAAAGTGAGCTTCAGAATACCAATTTAGATGTATAGTACTGCTCACTTAACCTGAGGAATTAAAAGGGAATTTAAGTGAGCTTTCAGAATACCGCACTGTGCATCGTATTCATTATTGTACATCTCACTCTTACTCTCTTGATTAGATTTACACCTAATCCACGTACTTGTCTACAAGTCCTCCCGTTTCTATCTCGATGAGGATTGTATTTAGATCCTTTCTGGTCCGAGTTGATGCAGCTTTCCATGTTTGAAGGAGGTGTATGTACTGCTCAGTTGTCTCTCTAAACTCCTTTCTGATACCTTCAGCGGTGCAGTAATCGATGCAAAGTGCAACGTAAAGAGGGCTCCACCGATCAGGTGGTAGAAGCTTTGCTACTTTCAGGATATTCGCATCTGTCACTTTCTGTTCATCTGATGGACTGAAATTTGAAATCATTACTCGTAATAATGCATTAAACCATCGTCTTATCTTAAGTTATTCATATATATATATATATATACCTACAAAATCATTTAAATCTTATATATATAGGATGCGCATATTTTGATGCATAACATTAATATTTTTCAAAGTCAAATAAAATCATTACTTGATAAAGCTCTATAGAGGCAGAAACAATTTCTTGGTGTACGGAGCATCATTATTTCTTGAATTTTCGTGTATTTTCTATAACTTCAAGCAAAAAACTAGACTTCCTTCTATATTAATACACACCCACCCATACACACACACAAACATGGTATATTGTGCTTCTACTCACATTTCATTGCTGGTTGGTGAAGGAGCGTTCTGTTCTGTAGTCTCTTTGCTGATCCCTGTCATAAACACAAATAATACAGATTACCAATTTTGTAAGCACTCTCTTTTTGTTTGTATTGTTTGTCTACTGGATACAGCGTCCTCATATTTCCTACATGTGCCTGTTCCTGAGCTAATTCCTACATCTCTGTTTCAAGCATATTAACAAGTGTTATCTACCTGATCATATGTTTCCACACATATGACGTAAGATTGGAATTGATATTCGATCGAAAGCCAGTTGGTCCAATACCCAGATCATCTATTTTCCCTTTAGTCTATACACAGATTTTCTCCACTATACACACTTGCTCCAGTCAGCGTTTCGTACAATCATTATTTAGTCTAAATAGCAAGTAGGGCCCATCTATGTGGTTCTAAATGCCACTTCCTCACTTCAATAATTGTACGGCTTGATCCAAAAACCATTTGGTCCATCATCATTCGGTCCATTTCCCATTCTGTCTGTAATAAAATGATCTGAACCCCAATTACTCCAAGAACCATTTGGTCCAAACACATTTCCTCCATAGTTTAGTCATCACAGGTGATCTATCTTAATTTTGTATATATATTCATTTCATCTTCACCGTATGGTTGAATGAAATATCTGAATTAGTGGTGGCCTTTACTATGCTTAATAGTCATGATAATACAAAAAAGGTAAATGAATATAGGCCTATACACTGCACCGGTATATGAACATCTTGACATTCAGTTTTGATGGTAAAGTTGCTTACCTTTAACTTCTACTTATTTCAATGTTGTGTTCATTCAATTTCTGTGTTGCGTTTATGTATGCACCACGTGTCAAGTCGTAACGTGCACATTACCAATAGGATGTCATTTTGCCGCAATAGGTCCTTTGTAATATACATGTATGCTATAAAATATTGATACTCAGAGATTAGCATCTTCATGAAATGTTTTACCTTGGAAACGTTGTGTTGATTTGATCGTCTCTGTAGAGGGTTTCATCACTTTAAGTGTCACTAATGTCTCATCACTCTCCTCGGTTAGATCGAGCTCAAAGTACTTTGTCACTTTCGTTTTTTGACCTCATGTTGTTGAACTGAATAGCCTGAGGAAGTTTCCAAATCATATAATTAATTTGAATTCACGATTGTTTGAAATATGCGCCAAAATGCAGATCTAAAGAGTACTGATGAAAATAATGAAGAAAAAGTAGTCTGTATTTTCAAACTTTGTCCAATCAGTTGTTTCCATCTAATTTCTTGAAAATAAATTCAAATTCTTCAAAATAAATTCTACTTTCATCCCTGGCTACCAATATACAATTGTATGAACCAATTTCATCATTTTCAGTGAATTTCATCAAAACGTCATTCAAATTTGTTACTCGTTCGCTTACTATCTGTTACATTACGTCTTTCTACCCAAAACCTGCTTTGTGAATGTGCACATAACAAAAAAGAAAAGAAATATATATGTATGTTCCTAGTAGCGTAGGTCTATGAATATCTATTATCATTACCATCATCATCAGAATGATTCAATTGAGTTCTTTGACACTTTGTTTTAATTTTTCTCCTGTTCGCTCTGCATTGATTATTCTACCTTTTATCATGAACTGTTGTAATTGTTTCCACATGGCCATTGTTTCACTTTATTTTAACTAGTTAAGTATAGCATTTCCAAGAACCAAAGTACGCTGTACCTCTGATTTGGGACTCTTCTCACCCAACTGGCAAGCGACGGTTATAGTTCCTTCCCGAAACATGATATCATCGTCATCGCCCTTCACAGGTTGGAAACAGGGGTCATTTAATTCGTGGACATGGTACTGAAAAATCAAGTGTACACAAATGATTCTGATTAAGTTATCTGGAAATTGTCAAGTAGATAGAAATCATGTGTACACTTGTATTATACACCTAATCTCGGATTTAGGCGTATTTCTACTTAAGTACGCGCTGGAATCATCCTGAGGAATAAGATGTGGTTGTATGGGTCAATCAACTCATTTAGATCAGTGAAAATGGGCTTTATCTGTCAGGTAAATCAAATATCTAAGATGACATCCAAATTGGCATCGATTGAAAGAACAGCCAGAACAGTATAGGGCTAGCCGTATTCACAGTAGGGACATCATGGATAAGTCAAAAACTAATTTTCGGCATCAGGATATTCGTTCGTTTAATTGATATTATGAACGTGGAAAAGTTACAAGGTATAGTCTAAAATACAAGACAGTTATCAAGATGTTGACTAGACTGCATGCTTGATGAATCTTTACACACCCAAAAAAAACTAATATCATTATTTAAAGAACCAAAAGATGCTGATGAAGGTTAATGCTTGTTTTAACATGTAAATGCTTTTAAAGGCCCACTGCACTACTTAGGGCTACTTGCGCCCTCTATACAACAAAGAATGCCTAATCGGTGACCATTGGTCCCCCATGATCCTCTTTTTCTTATGTTAACTGAGAGCTGAGTTGATGAGATAACCACCTGTCCAGTGACCTTGTAGGACGGTCTAATCCCTCCTGTAAACTATGGCAGATAAGCTTTAAGTGATAAATTTCCTCCTTTTTTTAAATAAGAAAGGCTCGAAAACTGTTAATTTGCGACAGAGCTTATTAATGGGTCCTCACAATCAACGCCAGGATAAACAAAGCCTTTCTGCAGTGATCAGGCTTAAATACGCCCCCCACCCCCCCCCCCCCCCTACAAAAAAAATGGTGTTAATGTCTGTTTACCCATTTCTGGTCATGTGGCTTCTTGACGAAGCGAACCTCTAGTATTGGTTTTCTCGAGAGAGGCATGAATCTGGGAAGAAACGACATGCATGACAGTAATATTCCCTTCAGAGATCGCCTGTTCCGAATGAAGGCAAAGAATCCTCCAGAAAAATGGCTGATCGAGACCTCTAGCCATCGTTCTTGTACGGAACAAATAATGTCAGGATCCGAAAGCCGTTTAGGTGTACCTTTGAAATAAAACAAAATATATTCAATTCAATTAAAAACGACAGGAAACTATCTCAATTGTCTTTCCTCTTAGGCTTAACATAATTATGCATCAAATTTGTTTGCGACTGGTATAAAATTCAAAAGGGTGAAAATTCCAAAAACAAGACAAACATTATTTATAATTGTTTGTTCTACGATAAATATAATTTTTGGCTATATGAAGACTAAATATTGATATATTTGTCAATTAAATTAAATTAAATTATTTCCATTACAAAATCAAAATGAACATTATTTTCATGGAACATTTTTGTCATGAATCTCTCCTGGATATTAGGGAAGGGGGGAAATCCGTAACTGGGCATTAATCTGTTAATGGAGGAAATATTTTTTAAAAAATGATTTTTTGATGATCGTTACTAATCTATCCTTATAACACACTAACTACTGTGAACTTTATGGTGACATTAAAAAAAGTATATAGCATTTGCAAAGAGCCCCTAAAACCACAGTTCGCCAATTGCAGGGCTTGGGGAGTTAAAGGTAAAGACCAGTATTGGAAACACCCCAATTTCAAAAAATGAAATGGAAGCTCTCATTACCAATCATGTGAAAGAATATGTTTTGACTAATACATGATGATAAAACATTTGCCGGGAAACCGCCTACTTATTTATATATTTGGTAAATTAGTTTATCCGATGGTCTGTGAGAGATAAACGCATGTGTCGCACACGTGTGCGTATAGTCCCATACACATCTTTCTGTGTACAGTGCTTGTAACTTTACGAAGACTGGGTCAAGTTTCTTATCATTTTGATGATTCCAGAACCTTGCAGTACACACCAATACTTATATGCTAGATGATCAACCTTTTCTGATCCATTCCACAACGTTTCTTTCACAATGCAATCGCATGACCATAACTGGTGTTTAGCTTTAAGCATCCCCAAGTATCTCTTTGGTTAAATGCTGTTAAATCTGCAGTTGCAATGATGGCCAAAGATGACCTCAATTTGCAGGGGCGAATCCCCCCCCCCCCCCCCCTCATTATAATACCAATGGAAAATATAAAACAAAAATCTTATACTGTTTTCACACTGGCAAAATTTTGCTTAACCCCGTACTATAGGTGGGGTTAAAGGGAGACTTAGCCCTACCTATAGTCCGGGGTTAAGCTTATTCCACTTTCTTTTCACACTGGCAAAATGTTGCTTAACCCCGTACTATAGGTGGGGTACGTTAAAGGGGGGGTTTTAGCCCTACCTATAGTCCGGGGTTAAGCTTATTCCACTTCCTTTTCACACTGGCAAAAATTTGCTTAACCCCGTACTATAGGTGGGGTTAAAGGGGGGTCTTAGCCCTACCTATAGTACGGGGTTAAGCCTATTCCACTTTCTGTTCAGACTCGTTTTTACCAAAGTGGGCTAACCCCACCTATAGTACGGGGTTAACTAACCCTGCAAAATAGCAGGGCTAACCTCGCAATTGTGGTGCTAACTCCGCAATTGCGGTGCCAAGCAAATGAATGAGAACAGAAACGAAAAATAGTCCGGGACTACGCAGTGAAGCGAATTAATGAATTCCATGGCCATGGCTAGTACGGGGCTAAGGAATTGCAGTGAGAAAAGCCCCCAAAAATAGTCCGGGGTCAAGGATAGTACGGGGCTAAGCAAAGTACGGGGTTAAGCAAAACCAGTGTGAAAAGAGTATTATACTGTTTTCACACTGGCAATATTTTGCTTAACCCCGTACTATAGGTGGGGTTAAGGGGGGGGGGGGGTCTTAGCCCCACCTATAGTACGGGGTTAAGCCTATTCCACTTTCTGTTCAGACTGGTTTTTACCAAAGTGGGCTAAAGTTGGCTAACCCCACCTATAGTACGGGGTTAACTAACCCTGCAAAATAGCAGGGCTAACTCCGCAATTGTGGTGCTAACTCCTGCTAACCCCGCAATTGCGGTGCTAAGCAAATGAATGAGAACAGAAACGAAAAATAGTCCGGTACTACGCAATGGAGCGTATCGCAGCTGGCCAGATGCGAAGTATGTCCAATCATAATATTCACGATATCCGGGGTTAACGAAATGCAGTGAGAACAGCGGGTATTTTCTTATTCCTGAATAGGCGCTAGTACGGGACTAAAAACAGCGTGTGTGAAAAGCCAAAAAAAATAGTCTGGGGTTAAGGATAGTACGGGGCTAAGCAAAGTACGTGGTTAAGCAAAACCAGTGTGAAAAGAGTATACTAGAAAAATCAAAACTCATCCCATAAAAATGTTGCTTTTATTAGGATTCGGGTTCTCGACCTATAATGTGGGTTATATCCAGTAGATTATATCCCAGTTCACTAACTACATGTAGTATGCAAACTATTAGTGATTTTCTCTTAATAACACACAAACTGAACATGTTTATACTTGCAGAAAATCTGAAAATGTGATTTAATAATACCTGACTGATTCCAGGAATACAGTATGGTCTTTACATTGTTAGGAGCAGTGACTAACCTTCACTTTTACGATCGGTGATCGTGATCGCCGTTTTTCGGTGATTCTACAAAAGTAAGCATGAACGCAAGCGTGTTTTAAACTAAACGCGTAACAGATGCCTGATTCTGGCCAGAAAAAGTGAAGCATGAACACGTCCTATATTATTCAAAATATTATGTGATTTTCTCTTAACACACAGCCCGAACATATTTTCATTTGCGGAAATGCTAAAAACTTGATTTAGTTACCTGACTGATTCCAGGAGTACAGTATGGTCTTTACATTGTTAGGAACAGTGACTAATGCACAGTGAGGTATTATCAGCTTTGCCGGTTTCTTAAAGCGTAGCCCGGACGGGTAACACTGGAAGCCATGGCTGACTAGAAGCTCGTCCTCTTTAAGTGTGAGGCCATTTGGAATCTCTGTCAGTACCAGAAGGCTGATTTCCTCATCTTCCTCAAGGGCACCAGGGGGAATGTGGAGTGTAAACCCATGGGATTTGGTGGACAGCTCTCCACCGAGGGCCCCAAACGTTCCAGTTGCAGAACTACCATCTGATAACAGCAATGCAAATATATCTATTAATAGTTTTTATTTCAATCTTGTCCACAATAAGATAAACTTTATTGCTATACCATTCACAAGGGTTGTGTAAATTACTGAAACTTTGATATTCAATACGAGTTTGTAATTTTTTTAATCAGGGCCTTTGATAATCAATAATGTATTCTCCACGTTACACTTTACTTACTGTATATGTATCTTTTTATTTTTCTTTTATCTTCATTTGAGAACTAATTCAGCATTTATCTCTCTTATATATTTGGACCATTGATGTGGGTCTACATTCAGGAATACGAATGTATAACCTAAAACCTAAAATATCATGTTTTAATCATTGTTAAACTTTAATCCATGACCTAATCGATTAGTAAAACAAATATCAGAAGCACTAATTGAGCTGTTATGCTGGAAAAGCTGTTTGTGTTTGAAGGATGTTCTTACCTCCATCAGACTTGGTCCCCGTTAAAGAAGGTAATCTGAAATTAATCATACGTCAAAATAGGTTAGGTCATTTTCATACAATTTGGGCAGACACATATGGAGGACAATTATTACATTTAAATGAGGCTCTTATCTAGTAGCATTAGGTATAAAAAGAAGAAAATAATACATATCTTTGCACTTGGTAAAGCCGTAAAATAAAAACATATAAAGAACTGCAGTTAGAATATATCATCTAAACGAACGTAGTAGAAAAAGTGAATCATTGACCTGAGTAGAAATCTGTCACTTTCTGTTCATCTGATGGACTGAAATTTAAAATCATTACTCATAATAATGCATGAAACCATCGTCTTATCTTAAGTTATTCATATATATATCTACACAATTATTTAAATCTTTATGCGCATATAATGAAGCATAGCATTAATATTTTTCAAAGTTAAATAAAATCATTAACGGTACTTGATAAAATTTTAAAGGCGGAAACAATTTCTTTGTGTACGGAGCATCATTATTTCTTGAATTTTTGTGTACCGGTATTTTCTATAACTCTGAGCAAAAATCTAGACTTCCTTCTATATTAATACACACCCACCCATACATACACATAAACATGTATATTGTGCTTCTACTCACATTTCATTGCCGGTTGTTGAAGGAGCATTCTGTTCTGTAGTCTCTTTGCCGATCCCTGTCATGAACACAAGTAATACAGATTACCAATTTTGTAAGCACTCTTTTTTAAGTATTGTTCGTTTTCTGATACAGCCTCCCCATATTTCCTATACCCAGTTGGTCCAATATCCAGATCATCTATTTTCCCTTTTATAGTCTATACTCAGATTCTCTCCACTATACACACTTGGTCCAGTCAGCGTTTTGTACAATCGTTAATTAGTCTAAATAGCAAGTAGGGCCCATCTATCATGGTGTGGTTCTAATTGCCACTTCCTCAAATCAATAATTTGTATGACTTGATCCAATAACCATTTGGTCCATCATTATTCGGTCCATTTCCCATTCTATTTGTAATAAAATGATCTGAACCCCAATTACTCCAAGAACCATTTGGTCCAAACACATTTCTTCCATAGTTTATAGTCATCTACAGGTGATCTATCTTGATTTTGTATCTATATTCATTTCATCTTCACCATATGGTTGAATGAAATATCCGAATTAGGGGTGGCCTTTACTATGCGCAAAGTTAAACCTTAGTCATGATAATCCAAAAAAAGGGTAAATGAATATAGGCCTACATATATACATCATGATATCCAGTTTTGATGGTATATAGGCGCTAACCGTAACTTCTTATTTCAATGTTGTGATCATTTAATTTCTGTGTTGCGTTTATATATACATGTACATGTCGATTTGTACCATACGCATTACCAATAGGGATGTAATTTTGCCGCAATAGGTCCTTTGTGATAAGCTATGATATATTGATACTCGGCGATTAGAACAACTAAGCATCTGCATGAAGTATTTTACCTTGGAAACGTGTGTTGAATTTGATCGTCTGTGTAGATGTTTGAACCACTTCAAGTGTCACTAATGTCTCGTCACTCTCCTCGGTTAGATCAAGCTCAAAGTACTTTGTCACTTTCGTTTGTGTCCTCATGTCGCTGAACTGAATAGCCTGAGTAAATTGCCAGATTATATAATTAACTTGTATTCATGATTGTATGAAATATGCGCCAAAACGCAGAAGAAATGTTCTCATTAAAATAGTGAAGAAAAATTGTCTGTATTTTTCGAACTTTGTATAATCTATTCCATCGTTTTGCATCTAATTTCTTCAAAATAAATTCAATTTCTTTATCCCTGGCTACCAATGTAGAATTGCATTAACCAATTTCGTAATTTTTCAGTGAATTTCGTCAAAGCTTCATTCAAATTTGTCACTCCTTCGCTTGCTATAATTATATACATGTATATGTGTAATGTTACTTCTTTTCATTTACTGTTGTATACCCGAAACCTGCAAATTACAAAATACATATATATGAATATAATTCTAGTAGCATAGGTCTTTGAATATTTAATATCATTCATCACCATCAGAACGATTCAATTAAGTTATTTGGCACTTTGATTTATGTTTTATGTTTGATCTGCATTGATTTGTTCTTGTTTCCACATGGCCCTTGTTTCAATTTATTTTAACTAGGTATATAGTGATTCCGAGAACCAAAGTTCACTTACATGTACATCTGATTTGCAAGCGACTGTTAGTGTTCCCTCCTGAAACACAATATCATCATCGTCCCCCTTCACAGGTTGGAAACAGCGGTCATTCAATTCGTGGACATGGTACTGAAAAATCAAGTGCACAAAATGATTCTGATAAAGTATCTGGAAATTGTCAAGTAGATAGAAATCATATGTACACTACTCTCAGATTCATGTGTATTTCAACTAAAGTACGAATCATGAAATAAGCTGTCTTTACATGGGTAGACCAATTCAATTAGGTCAGTGAAAATGTGCTTTATCTGTAAGGAAATTCAGAAAACTAAGATGACATTAATTGAGATAAAAAGTCAGAACCATATAGGGCTAGGGCCTTCTATTCCCAGTAGGGATGTCACAGGTAAATCTGAAATTGTATTTACGACATCAGGATATTCATTTGTTCAACCGATATTATGAAAGTGGAAAAGTTACAAGGTATGGTCTAGAATGCAGTTATGAAGAGGTTTACTAGACCAAGCTCAATAAATATTTACGACCAAGACTTCAAGAGCCAAAAAGTGAAATAAAAATGTTATTAAAGAGAAATAACATTGTTATTTAAAGAACCAAAAGGTGCTTAAGGAAGTTAAAGTTATGTTTCAACTTTGTTTTAACATACATATACTTACGGTTAACCTATATATCTGCTTGATATTTTTAATACAGGCTTTTTTTTAATGAGAGAGCAACACACCCTCACCATCAACGCCAGAATAAACAAAGCCTTCCTTTCAGGTTTAAATATGCCCCCGCCCCCAAAAAACAAAATGAAATAAAAATGGTGTTAATGTCTGTTTACCCATTTCTGGTCATGTGGCTTCTTGACGAAGCGAACCTCTAGTATTGGTTTCCTGGAGGGAGGCATGAGTCTGGGAAGAAACGACATACATGACAGTAATATGCCCTTCAGAAATAGCCAGTCCCAAAATACTGCAAAGAATCCTCCAGAAAAGTGGCTGATTGAGACCTCTAGCCAGCGTTCTTGTACGGAACAAATAATGTTGTCGGGATCTGAAAGCCGCTTAGGTGTACCTTGAAAATAAAAATATAACAAATTCAAATCAATAAAAAAACGACAGAAAACTATCTCAATTGTCTAATACATGTACATGTACCTTTTAGGCTTATGCATCAAATTTGTTGCAACTGGGAAAAGGGAAAAAATACAAAAAACAAGACAAACTTTATTATATAATTGTACATTGGATTAATATAATTTTTGGCTATAAGAAGAGTAACTATGGATATATTTGTCAATAACATCAATGAAAAATTATTTCCGTCCAAAATCAAAACGGCGTTATTTTCTTGGAACATTTCTGTCATGAATCTCTCCTGGATACGGGAAGGAAAAAATGTGTACCTGGGCCTTAATCTGTTTGTCAATGGAGGAAATATACAGTTGATTTTCTGATCACCATTACTAATCTATCCTTAAAGCACACTATCTACTGTTCGCCAATTGCAGGGCTTGGGGAGTTATGCACCCCACATTAAACACGTTAAATGATGCAAAGTCTGCAGTGGCAAAGACGGCCACAGATGACCTCGATTTGCAGAGGCGAATACTCCCCCCCCCCCCTCATTATAATACCAACAAAAAGTATTAAACACAAATCTTAGAATACTAGAAAAATCATAACTCATCCCTTGAAATTGTTACTTGATTACATCCAGTAGATTATATGGCAGTTCACTAACTATGGGCCCGTTCATGCTTGATTTTGAAGGTAGAATGAGCGATCTGAAACGCTCATCGTAAACGCTCATCGTGATCGCAGTTCCACGGTGCACTGTTCATGCTTACTTCTCTGGCTCATCCAGGCAATTCTCCTTGTGTGGCCCTAATTGGTCTTCCAGCTGGATTCGCAAACCTTCACTTTTACGATCGGCGATCGTGATCGCCGTTTTTCGGTGATTCTACAAAAGTAAGCATGAACGCAAGCGTGTTTTAAACTAAACGCGTAACAGATGCCTGATTCTGGCCAGAAAAAGTGAAGCATGAACACGTCCTATATTATTCAAAATATTATGTGATTTTCTCTTAACACACAGCCCGAACATATTTTCATTTGCGGAAATGCTAAAAACTTGATTTAGTTACCTGACTGATTCCAGGAGTACAGTATGGTCTTTACATTGTTAGGAACAGTGACTAATGCACAGTGAGGTATTATCAGCTTTGCCGGTTTCTTAAAGCGTAGCCCGGATGGGTAACACTGGAAGCCATGGCTGACTAGAAGCTCGTCCTCTTTAAGTGTGAGGCCATTTGGAATCTCTGTCAGTACCTGAAGGCTGATTTCCTCATCTTCCTCAAGGGCACCAGGTGGAATGTGGAGTGTAAACCCATGGGATTTGGTGGACAGCTTTCCACCGAGGGCCCCAAACGTTCCAGTTGCAGAACTACCATCTGATAACAGCAATGCAAATATATCTATTAATATAGTTTTTATTTCAATCTTGTCCACAATAAGATAAACTTTATTGCTATACCATTCACAAGGGTTGTGTAAATTACAGAAACTCTAATATTCAATATGAGTTTGTATTATTTCAATCAGGGCCTTTGATAATCAATAATGTTTTCTTCACATTACACTTTATTTATATGTATCTTTTTATTTCTCTTTTTTCATTTGGGAACTAATTCAGCGTTGATCTCTCTTATTTGGACGATTGATGTGGGTCTACATTCAGGAATACGAATGTAACCTCACACCTAAAATATCACGTTTTAATCATTGCTAAACTTTAATCCATGACTTAATGGATAAGGAAAAAATATCAGAAGCACAAATTGAGCTGTTATGCTGGAAAAAGCTGTTTGTGTTTGAAGGATGTTCTTACCTCCATCAGACTTGATCTCCTTTAAAGAAGGTAATCTGAAATTAATCATACGCAAAAAGTGGTTAAGTCATTTTTATACAACTTGGGCAGCCACATATGGAGGACAATTATTACTTTTATATGAGGCTCTATAATCTTAGCATTAGATATAAAAAGAAAAAACAATATTTACCTTTGCACTTGGTAGAGCAGTAAAATACAAACATATAAAGAACTACAGTTAGAATCTATGTTCTAAACGAATGTGGTAGAAAATGTGAATCGTTGACCTGAGTAGAAAGGAAACAGAGATAGAGTAGTCAACCTTGTAGGCCTGAATTAGAAGCCCAAACAAATTAAGAGTCACAATTGTCACATAGAATGTACAATATGATTTTCCCACTGTCACATCTGTAAACTACCGAAGTTTACACTAAAGCCAATGGAATGGCTGTTTAAAAAATGTCATTCCGTTACCAAATCTAAAAAAAGTAATATCTTTTATCAATCTCTTTCCTGAAAATTGATGGGGAAATTAATATTCCTTATGATATGAAAGAATCACCTTGCCAAAATCATCTGTTTGACCACTTCATCCTCGGCATATTGGATTGGTAGATTACCTCTCTCATCCTTCACATCTAACTTGGCTCCATTCTCTAGGAGATAAAACACCAAAGCCCTCTCGGGAGAAAGTTCGCCTCTGTAGTACTCATCAGAGATCTATAAAAAAATATTAAAAAAAAAAAAATCTTAGTATCGGTACAGTATCGTCCATCAATACTCAAGGTGGAAAAGCATCACAATCATGGTTTTACGCTACCTCTTGGACGCATAGTATCGGAAATCCCTATTGACGTTGTAAACTTCCCCACAAACACAAACACATTCCCACACACCAACATACACATTTTCTTGGACCAATCACGCCATAACGACAACAGGTACACTCCAAAACTGACTAATATTTTGTCATAACGTAATTGTTGTTCAGACTCTCTTAGGTCTGGTGTCGGTCTCGTTGGCGTTTATTTAATTCTCACTTTTCTTAGTGTGTCAGTTTCTTGCACAATCTTCTCGCTGTTATAGCAGAGTTTAATTGCTTCATGTAGACACGTCTGTCCGTCAGGTGACTGGATATTGAGATCAGCTCCCTCAGAAACTAACTTCTCAATGGCAGAGGTATGACCGCATTGGAGGGCAGCATGGATATCCGTTAAATCATTCTGGATGAGATGGACATAAGAAAATATGCAGCATGAAAACTTGAGAATTAAAAAAATTATTAATTATTGACAGATGATCAAATAGTTCAAATGATTTTAGTACTTGTAACTCGTGTATGACATCTATGAAACAGCAACGAGTTTTAACTGAAGTTATAATTATGTATAAATATTAGTGGAGATACAAAGGCAGTAAAGTGAGCTTCGAGCTGGTCAAGTGTGAAGAAAATAATGATAGGTAGCCAATGCCTTATATGCTCTAAATTGAATTTCAGTTCGTGTTATTTTACATGCATGTATTGTAAACATCAAGGTAGATATATTTGACATGAAGAGTTCTTTTTAAAAATTTTACCTTGGAATTGGAATGGTCCATGAATAGATCAGCAATGCTTTCGTAGCCGAGAATTAAAGACAGATTTTGAGGTGTCTGGCCGTGAATATCTCCTATGTCAAAGCGTGCTTCTCCTGATATAAGGACTTTAACAACATCCAGGTTACCATTCCAAACAGCACTGTGTAATGCAGTCCAACCGTCATTATCTCCCTTATTCACCTGAGCTCCTTGACTGATGAGATATTCAATGATATCACGATGGCCATGATCAGCAGCACTGTCTAATGCAGTCCTACCCTTATCATTTCCCTTATTCACCTCAGCTCCTTGACTGATCAGATATTCGGTGATATCTAAATGACCATTCTGAGCAGCATTGTGTAGTGCAGTCCAACCATCATCATTTCCCTCATTCACCTCAGCCCCTTGACTGATGAGATACTTGGTAGCATCAAGATGACCCTCCTGAGCAGCACTGTGTAGTGCAATCCAACCGCATTTATCTCCCTTATTCACGTCAGCTCCTTGACTGATGAGATTTTGGGTGACATCAAGACGCCCCATCAGAGCAGCAATGTGTAATGCAGTCCAACCGTTTTCTACTCCCCTATTCACCTCAGCTCCTTGACTGATGAGATATTTGGTTACATCAAGATGACCCTCGTGAGCAGCCCTGTGTAATGCAGTCCAACCGTCATTCCTTCCCTTGTTCACCTCAGCCCCTTGACTGATCAGATATACGGTGACATCAAGATGACCATTCAGAGCAGCACTGTGTAATGCAGTCCTACCATCTTTATCTCCCTTATTCACCTCAGCCCCTTGACTGATCAGATATTTGGTGATATCAAGATGACCCTCCTGAGCAGCACTGTGTAATGCAGTCCTACCGTCATTATCTTCCTTATTCACCTCAGATCCCTGACTAATCAGATATTTGGTAACATCAAGATGACCATTCAGAGCAGCACTGTGTAATGCAGTCCTACCCTCATTATCTCCTTTATTCACCTCAGCCCCTTGACTGATCAGATATTCAGTGATATCAAGATGATCGTTCTTAGCAGCATTGTGTAATGCAGTCCTACCCTCATTATCTCCCTTTCTTGCCTCAGCTCCTTGACTGTTGAGATATGTGGTAACATCAAGATGACCCTCCTGAGCAGCACTGTGTAATGCAGTCCAACCGTCATTATCTCCCTTATTCACCTCAGCTCCTTGACTGATCAGATATGTGGTAACATCAAGATGACCCTCCCGAGCAGCAATGTGTAATGCAGTCCAACCATCATCATTTCCCTTATTCACTTCAGCTTCTTGACTGATGAGATATGTGGTAACATCAAGATGACCCGTCAGAGCAGCATTGTGTAATGCAGTCCAACCCTCATTATCTCCCTTATTCACCTCAGCTCCTTGACTTATGAAATATTTGGTGATATCAAGATGACCTTTCTGAGCAGCACTGTTCAATGCAGTCCTACCTTCATTATCTCCCTTATTCACCTCAGCTCCTTGACTGATGAGACATTCGGTGATATCAAGATGACCTTTGTGAGCAGCAATGTGAAATGCAGTCCAACCATCATTATCTCCCTTATTCACCTCAGCTCCTTGACTGATGAGATATTTGGTAACATCAAGATGACCATTCTGAGCAGCACTGTATAATGCAGTCCTACCCTCATTATTTCCCTCATTCACCTCGGCTCCTTGACTAATGAGATATTTGGTGACATCAAGCTGACCCTCAAGAGCAGCACTGTGTAAGGGTGTTTGTCCATCTGGAGTCCCCTTCTCCACATCAGCACCTTGTTTTATGTGATACTCAGTGACTGTTCTATGGTCTTTCTTCACCGCATCATGCAAACTTGTGTTTCCATCTTGGTCTGTCCGGTATATGTTAGAACCCTTTTTTATCAGTTTTTTTCTGCTTTTGAATTTACCCATTATTTCTGCCTCATGAAGCTGTTGTTTATGTCCTCCGTACTCGAAGAAGCACAACCTTACCAGACATCATTATCTAGCAAAGTTCCTTGTAATTGTCTACTCTCTCTTAACGCTCGACTTCAAAATGTTACGATTAAGAATCTAAATCTTTTGTAGCAGATAATCCTGTTGCATTCTGCATTTTACCAGCGTAAGCATACACCACACTGATTTGTTTTTGTTCTCTCAATTTGCTGTTGTCATTCTTTTCGTTTTCAACAAGTTTCAAAGTCCTGTGCAGTGAACTAAATAGTAACTCAAATATCTGTTGTTCCATGCACAAAAACTGAAACGCTGTCGCCTGGTTACTTAGCAACCAGAACGCCTGGACTGACAATGCGAGTCATGAACTTTGAGCCGCGCTTGACTGCATCGATTGGGATGTATTGTTCGATTCAGCCAACTCACTAGAAGAGACCACAGATATAATCACAATTTATGTCAAGTTTAGTGTCGATACCATTGTAGCTGTGTAATGGCCCGGTCCCACTGGCCGATGGACACAACACGTATTCATAAAGGACACAGCGGACGAGCAAAATTTCGCGGGTGGCTCCATCCGTTTTCATCCGCTCCAGAAATCGACAAAATTTGCGAAAATTTGCGAAAACAGAACGGAAAATAACGGACGTGGGTAGTATGTAGCGGGGATGTTAAACGGATGTTCATCGGAAGCCTAGCGGATGAAAGCGGATGGAAGTGGATGGCAGCTTTGAAAACTTTATATACGAGATGCATACGCTTACATCCTTTCTATTTCCGTGCTAATAACGATGTATAGACGTTCCATGTACCTTATCTTTCCTCCCTCTTTCCGTTTTCAGCTGCAGCGGAAGTTTGTTGCGAGGATGCCCAGAGGATGCAGAGAGGATACAGCGGACGATAACGGACATAGAACGTTTGTTGCTCGTATTTGTCGCGGATTTACATCGTACACGGCGGACGTTCATCCGTTCTAAAAGTTTTGTGCAGCTCAAAACTTTTTGCGCGGATGAAATCACAGTGGACGGATGCTCGATGGATAGAGCGTATGAAACACGTATGCAATGAGTACACAACGGATGCATAGCGTTTTTCCAACGGATGTCAACATTTTTTTACGTTTTACATCCTCTTTGCATCCGTAAGTGCAGTGGGACCGGGCCTTTAGCTAGAGTCACAATAAACCCCCAAATGAATTCAGAAGACACAAGTCTCGACTGGAGTTGTCTATTGTCTATCTTTATTATTGTAACTTGGCAGCATAACTAAATTGAATCAACTCGAACATTGAGAGAAGAATGACTTTTCATAACCCCACATATGCCTTTTTATGTAGGTAGCTATATAGTAAGTACGGATTCTTCCTAGCTATCTTCATTCATCTTTGTCCTAAATGACCCCAACTTTAGTTCTTTCATATCTTTTGTCATGAAATTACATGATTTATCTACATGATTTGTTTTAACTGTAATTTGTTATGACTGTTATTTGTTTAGGTGACGTTCTGGTCAAGAAACTACATGGTAGCTTATAGCAACATTGAAAAAATTGCGCACTTGACATTATACACAGCAGTTTACTAATCGTCCGAGTTTGTTTGTAGCAGTTTTGCTCGGTATGACTTCCAGATTTCATTTTAACTCCTAAAGTTTCACCCCATACTTGAATGGTAACCAACACAGTTGTTAATTTAAATTCCTTTAACTACGTTTGTACACCACAAGAGATTAAAGAAGGCATCAAGAATCAAGTTACACGCCCGAGCTATTCTCTTTATTGCAACAACGTGTCAAGTACATGGAAGTCTATCGAGTCCATCACATCAATGATAAATGAAGCCTGTCTCATACGGTCATAAATCATATATTTCGCACCATATCAATCATTACTATTCACCTTATACAATATTTCATTAATGGTTCTATGTAAATTCCTACACAGTTGTACGTTACTTGTGTACATGTACGTATCGCTACATACAGCCAGACTTGGCTTTATATCCAAATTAATCTTCATAAACCTTTACTAATTGCGCTTTCGGATTAATTTCCAACTATGTTTTTTAACATGCTTTCAAAGTTAAACAGTAGCATTGATTATAAAACATTGCCAGATTTTCCTTGATACACTCTCCCCACAAATAATGGTTCAAGGTCTCGAAAATCATTTTGAATGTGTTGAGCCTGACTTATAACTCTTGGAATTCATCACTTATCCCTCGTGATCCAAAGAATTTCATGAACACAATTAAGCTACATTATATACATGATTGTTGTAGCCATACAACTAGAACCGTTTCATACAAACTTACAATAAGGCATTGCAGTTAATACCTAGTGTACATGATCATTGTAGTAAAAGAAATGAGCAGTCTTCATAAAACCTTGCAATGAAGAAAATATCTTCTGTAATTAGTGTCTTATATACTTGACCATAGTAGCAATACAGGTGAAAACTATAGCCTCATAGTAAAGACAATTTAGTTGTACAGTTGACAGCAGCTGTAATTGTTATCATAATGTAGATGATTATTCTATCAATACAAATTGAGCAGTTTTCAAACCACCTTTTGACAAAGAAACAGTCCTCTGGAATTATTAAGCTACATGTACATTATATACATGATTGTTGCAGCCACACATCAACAATAGTTTTCATATAATCTCATAAACGCCTATATTCATTTCGGTTATATACATGATCATCTTGGTAAAACAAATACACAGTCTCAATAAAACCTTGCAATGAAGAAAATATCTTCTGTAATTATTATCATAATGTATATGATTATTGTAGCAATAGAAAGGCAAAAGTTTGTGAACAACCTTGCAATAAAGAAAATATCCTCTGAAAATGTTATAAAGCTACCTTATATACATAATTGTTGTAGCCATACCTCTAGAACCGTGTTCATACACCTTTATAATAAGGCATTTCTGTTAATACCTAGTGTACATGATCATTGAACAGTAGTAAAAGAAATGAGCACTCTTCATAAAACCTTGCAATGAAGAAACTATCTCCTGTAATTAGTGTCTTATAAACATGACCATATAGTAGCAATACAGGTGAAACACTTGACAAATAGCCTCATAGTAAAGACAATTTATTGTCTTATTTACATGATTATTCTATAATACAAATTGAACAGTTTTCAAACCACCTTATAGTGAACCAAGTATCTATTGCATTTATTACCTTTATGCATTATTGTAGCAATAGAACTGAACAAGTATTCATAAAACTAAGAAAATATATTCTCTAATTATTATGTATATAAAAGTTTTCAAACAACCTTCAATAAAGAAAAAATCCTCTGAATTTATAAAGCTTCATTATATACATGAATGTTGCCGCCATGTTGCCGCCATACAACTAGAACCGTGATCATACAACCTAATGGTCACGTATACGTTCATTTCAGTGGCCATGATTGTAGTACTAGAAATGAGCAGTCGTCATCAAACCTTGCAATGAAGAAAATATCTTCTGTAATTAGTGTCTTATATAAACATGACCATAGTAGCAATTGTGAAACACTGGACATATAGCCTCATAGTAAAAAATAATTTAGTTCTGTAATTGTTATCATAATGTAGATGATTATTCTATCAATACAAATTGAACAGTTTTCAAACCACCTTATAATAAAGAAACTGTCCTCTGAAATTATTAAGCTACATTATATACATGATTGTTGCAGCCACACATCACAAATCGTTTTCATATAATCTTATATTAACGTCTATATTCATTTTGGTTATATACATGATCATCTTGGTAAAACAAATGGACAGTCTTAATGAAACCTTGCAATGAAGAAAATGTCTTCTGTAATTATTGTCTTATGTACAGGACCATTTTAGCAATACAAATGAAACACTAGTCATATAGCCATATAGTAAAGACATTTTGGTCTGTAATTATTGTCTTATTAACATGATTATTCTAGTAATACAAATTAAATAGTTTTCAAACCACATTATGATGAACCATATATTTATTTTATTTATTACCTTAATATTTGCACTATCATTTTAGCATTAGAACTGAAACATATTCATACGAGGACAAAATATATTCTGTAAATATTTTCATAATGTATATGATTTTTATAGCAATAGAACTAAAACAGTATTTATACAACAACAAAATATATTCTGCAATTGTTGCCTTAATGTATATGAGTTTTGTAGCAATAGAACTGAAACAGTATTCATACAACAACAAAATATATTCTGTAATTATTGCCATAATGTATATGATTATTGTAGCTATAGAACTGAAACAGTATTCATACAAAAACAAAATACATTTTGTAATTATTATCCTATTTATGCAACTAATGTAGCAACTGAACAACTTAAGTTTTCAATCAACTTTGCTATTATAAAGAGACTATCCTCTGAAATTATTAAGGTACATTATATACTGTACATGATAGTTGCAGCCATACATCAAAAAAACGCTTTCATTTAATCTTTTTCATATAATCTTATAGTACTTGCACCTATATTCATTTCTGTTACATACATGATCATCCAGGTAAAACTTCAAATACACAGTATTAATAAAACCTTGCAATGAAGAAATGTCTTCTGTAATTATTGTCTTATGTACATGATTATTCTAGTAATACAAATTTAATAGTTTTCAAACCACATGATAATGATAACAATAATAATATTGATATGGATATTTATATAGCGCAGGTATCCGCCAGGCTCTGACGCTCATGGCGCTGTACATATTACAATCACAAATAACTTTAACTATTAAGTACATGAACCATATATTTATTTTATTTATTACCTTAATATGTGTACTGTCTTTTAGCAATAGAACTGAAACAGTATTTATACAACAACAAATATATTCTGTAATTATTGCCATAATGTATATGATTTTTGTAGCAATAGAACTTAAACAGAATTCATACAACAAAGTAATTACATTCTATAATTGTTATCATAATGTATATGATTATTGTAGCAATAAACAAGCAAAAGTTTTCAAACAACCTTGCAATAAAGAAAATATCCTCTGAAGTTATAAAGCTACCTTATATAAAGTGTACATAATTGTTGTAGCCATACAACTAGAACCGTTTTCATACAACCTTACAATAAGGCATTGCAGTTAATACCTAGTGTACATGATCATTGCAGTAAAAGAAATGAGCACTCTTCATAAAACCTTGCTTACTTTATTTATGCAAAATTTGAAAGTTTTCATTATTTTATTTAAACGATCCTCGCTAAATGTGGCAGATTCTCCCTTTCGAAATTGGCAGAAGCGATTTGTGTATGTTTTAATTTGAATATCATCTCCTTTTCAAGACATTTCATTCAACAAATATTCTGCTATATGAAGAAATAATGACGGATAATACTATAACGCATTAAACTTCAACTTTTCATGAACCATTATCAAATGGAAAAGGCTGCATGCACAAAAATCTACTCCACTAGTGGCACACACACAAAAAATTGACCCCATATCACAAACAATCGTTGCCCCCTCACTTGAATTCAGCGCCATCTCCTATAAATATGCGGCACCATCTCACATAGAAATGAGCACATGAGAAATGTACATGATCATTGCAGTAAAAGAAATGAGCACTCTTCATAAAACCTTGCTTACTTTATTTATGCAAAATTTGAAAGTTTTCATTATTTTAACGATCCTCGCTAAATGTGGCAGATTCTCCCTTTCGAAATTGGCAGAAGCGATTTGTGTGTGTTTTAATTTGAATATCATCTCCTTTTCAAGACATTTCATTCAACAAATATTCTGCTATATGAAGAAATAATGACAGATAATACTATAACGCATTAAACTTCAACTTTTCATGAACCATTATCAAATGGAAAAGGCTGCATGCACAAAAATCTACTCCACTAGTGGCACACACACAAAAAATTGACCCCATATCACAGACAATCGTTGCCCTCTCACTTGAATTCAGCGCCTTCTCCTATACATATGCGGCACTATCTCACATAGAAATGAGCACTTTTACATATAAAATCTTTGCGACAAAGTGACTATAAAAGTTGGCATCATCTCACATGACGTTAATGCCAAATTTACGCCATGTGTTGAAACCTAGGCCTTCTCCATACAAAATATCGGCAACATCTCAAATAAAAAAAAACAGTGCTAAATCTTACATACAATCTGTGTTGCTATTCTCCCATGAAAACCGGTACCTTCTCACATAGAATCTGCGCCGCTAGTCTCTAATAATGAAAAGCCGGTAACATTTCACCAAAAATTGGAGCCTTCTCGCATGAATTTGGCATCGCTTATAAAATTGGCCTGTATCCATAAGTGGACACACATTAGTACATATACATGTATATCTTAGCGCTCAATTAGCGAATCAGTATTTTGAAAGGTCACTTAAGCGCCCATTTCCAGTTAGCACGAGGGGCTTTGCGCGTATGCTTTCATGTACGGTTGTGGTGTGCGCGAAGTAGTTAAATGCGGAGTTAAAAGAAGTTTGCTTTCCTGAAAACTTTGTTTAATAGCCGTCATTAATTTTAAAAAGATAAAAGGTCTTTTAGGCCCTCTGTATTTTAACGAAACTACGCTCTTTTGCTGTAAGTTCATGTAACGTAAATGAGGTTCAATCGAAAGGATGACACTTTTCATTAAATTAGAATTTCCTTATTCATTATATTACGACGGAGCGGTGTCAATTATACTTTTAAACATTTGGTAAGTGTTTCAAGTCAAGCAAATTCACATTATCACATGGCCCTCTGAAACCTAGTCTTGCAAGGTCACTACACAACTTTCCTATGTTGAAGTTTGCAAGCGTACAGATTCCTTTTCTTTTTTACAGTGCATATGATTGGTAAAAATTAGCTAAAAAGAAAAAGTGTGCATTTTTTAATGGCGCAGCAGTTAATGAGCACTATTAAAATGAGCTTCAGAATACCAATTGAGATGTATAGTACCGCTCACTTAACCTGAGGACTTAAAAGGGAAGTTGAGTGAGCTTTAGAATTCCAATTTAGATGTATAGTACCGCTCACTGAACCTGAGGACTTAAAAGGGAAGTTACTGGTATTAGTGAACTTTAGAATACCAATTGAGATGTATAGTACCGCTCACTTAACCTGAGGACTTAAAAGGGAAGTTAAGTGAGCTTTAGAATTCCAATTTAGATGTATAGTACCGCTCACTTAACCTGAGGACTTAAAAGGGAAGTTGAGTGAGCTTTAGAATTCCAATTTAGATGTATAGTACCGCTCACTTAACCTGAGGACTTAAAAGGGAAGTTGAGTGAGCTTTAGAATTCCAATTTAGATGTATAGTACCGCTCATTTAACCTGAGGACTTAAAAGGGAATTTAAGTGAGCTTTCAGAATACCGCACTGTGCATTGTATTCATTATTGTACATCTCACTCTTATCTCTCGATTGGATTTACACCTATTCCACATACTTGTCTACAAGTCCTCCTGCTTCTATCTGAATGAGGATTGCATTTAGATCCTTTCTGGTCCGAGTTGATGCAGCTTTCCATGTTTGAAGGAGGTGTATGTACTGCTCAGTTATCTCTCTAAACTCCTTTCTGATACCTTCAGCGGTGCTGTAATCGATGCGAAGCGCAACGTAAAGAGGGCTCCACTGACCAGGGGGTAGAAGCCTTGCTACTTTCAGGATATTCGCATCTGTCACTGTGTGAAATCCAAGAAGTAAACATTGTTTTATGCTTGACTGTACTATTAAAATAATTTAATAATAAATACATTAGGAAGTGAACTTGCAAGAGAACAAGGAATAAAGTTGACCTGGATAAGCGTGCTTTTAATAAACAGTAAAGTCGCTACGTGGGCCAAAATTAGTCAATCTTTTTGGTGTGGTGTCTTCAAGTTTCTTTCTTGGAATGATTTTTGAGATTTCAGGCTTTCAGATACTCAAGAAGAGATTCAAAGCACAGGCCGAATAATGAAAGAAATGAGACTAAAAGTAACGAGAAGTGGAGAATTCGTTTAAACCTCTCTTTCACAATTTAGACACTGAGTTATTGTTCTCCTGGACTCCGTAATCTAAATTCATGTAGGCCTGTTATTGAGACGTATATATATATAGGACTGCAGAACTTGTATCCGGACGATTTCCCCTTGGACAACTAACCCCGGACATCTTCTTCCTGGACACTTACCTCGGAACTATTATATTATTTATTCTGTTGCTTGATAAATCTTTATAGACATTTATTATAATGATGACATTTTAGATATATAGTTACCTAGTCACCATTTTGTTTTTTAATACAGTTTTGAGTTTCTAGTGCTGGTATTAAGTCAAATTTTCTTTATTTTCTTTATTTTAATAACAATAATTGTTCGTGGATCGATCGAGTGGGTGGGTGGTTCATGCACAAATTACTTATCATAGGCTCTGTATAAGCTTGGCTTGTTAGAACTCTTGTGAGTAATGTGCTGCGGGATTCCATATCCTTAAACTGCTGGCGAACAGAGCAACAAGACCAAGCTCTGTAATTATTAGGATCTGTGTCCAATAGTGCCGTGTTTGTGCCATCAACCTGGATCGACCAAATCAATTGATTCATAATATATATAATATATTTCCCCCGTAACATGAGAGTAATATTGATCGCTTCATTATTTTAAATAAATGTAATGTTAATTGTTATTGTATAATTGTGTAAAGTGGGGGCACGCTACAATAGTCCTATCTCGCACCCCGGGGCAACGTGTTTGACACGGCCGGTTGTAGCAACTACTCCGAAGATCAAGATACATTAATCTTGATCTAAGGAGACACGAACCAACGAACCTCGGAACTACATGTACATGTTCAATATATTGCAGCAGTAAATACTTTTTATATATACATATACAGTCAAACCTGTCTATATATAGCGACCGCCCAAGGGAAACACAAAAAGTGGCCTTTGTGGACAGATGGTCTTTGTAGACAGGTTCCTTTAGTACATGATTCAATGAGAAACCATTTTCAAGGGAAACACAGATATGGCAGGTTTGACTGTATTTATATAATTTTATATAAATAATAATAATAATAACATTTATAGGGCGCTTTATACAGATGTTTCTAAGCGCACAGGTGGTACTGTCTAACTTTTAATTATTCAACATGATTAATACCTTAAAAGCAACAAAGTAAAATGAAATATTACTAATACAATGCAATACAATACAATTGAGTTGAATGGAATTAACTACTTGTGTGCGCCTCCAGTAAACTATAACTGATTAAAAAGGTGGGTTTTGAGAAGGGTTTTGAATGATTCGATGGATGGGGCATTTTGAATATGGGGTGGGAGTTTGTTCCAGAGGGCGGGGGCAATCGATGAAAAGGCACGGTCACCATAACGGGTTTTTGTTCGTGGGCCGTGAATTAATTGCATGGAGGAAGATGAACGGAGGGATCTGGCAGAAGAGGAGGATCGAAGGGAGACTAGGTCAAAAAGATATTTAGGGGCAAGGTTATGTGTTATTTTGTACGAAAGAAGTAGGATTTTGAAAGTAATGCGAGAATGGACCGGTAGCCAATGAAGTGAGCGAAGAACGGGTGATATATGGTCATATTTCCTACTTAATGTGATCAATCTAGCTGCTGAATTTTGGATGCGCTGGAGAGGAGATATATGAGAAACTGGGAGGCCGGCAAGGAGGGAGTTGCAATAGTCCAGATGGGAGGAGACGAAGGCGTGGACAAGTCTTTCAGTGGAGGCTTTGTCAAGCAGTCGCCTGATCTTTCCAATTTTGTAGATGCCCCAAGATGCAGATTTGCAGACGTTTTTGATGTGCTTTTGTAGAGTAAGGTGTTTGTCCAATGTGATGCCCAGGTCTCTAACATATTCAGAGGTCTTTAGTACACCCTCGTCGGTTGTCAGAACTGGTAGTGGCACTGTGCTCCTGAACTGTGAGGAAAAGTGGATCAGTTCCGACTTGTTTTCATTAAGACGGAGTTTGTTATTGGCTGACCAGACCTTGATGTCTAAAAGACAATCTTTTAGGGAATTAACAGCATCGACTTTACCACGAGGTGACATAGTTAAATAAATTTGAGTGTCATCTGCATACATAGCGTAGTTCACACCCTGATGACGAGTGATGGTTCTTGCGAGAGGACCAGTGTAAAGAAGAAACAGCAGAGGGCCGACGACGGAGCCTTGAGGAACTCCGCAGCTGAAAGCAAGTGGAGCTGAGCAGGTCCCGTTGATTATTACCTTCTGTGTACGGTCTTGTAGATATGACTTGATCCATTGCAGGGCAGTCCCTGAGATGGAGTTGTCATTTTCAAGACGATGTAGCAGCACGGTGTGGTCAAGCGTGTCAAACACTGCGGAATAGTCCAAAAGAAGTAGAACGGCCTCATCACCCTTGTCAACAGCAAGGAGTAGATCGTTGAGTACTTTCAACAATGCAGTTTCTGTTGAGTAGAGGCTGCGGTATGCGGACTGGTTTCCGGGGAGCAGATGGTGACTGTCCACGTAATACATGAGTTGGTTAGCCACGATTCTTTCCAAGACCTTGCTCACAAATGTATATATTTACATATCTTTTTCTTTCTCGAAGGTCTTCCGCTCTTTGGTTTGAAAACAGGCGCGTATAATTTTGTGAATGTTTAGGTGTCCATTTATAAATGCACTTTCCCCTAAAACCCTATGGACGAAAATTTGTAATATCATTACGTTTTCAATGGATTTTTGTGAGTGTTTTGAGTCTCTCTGTCCACTTGATGGCGTCAAATGAACTTTAGAAGAGAAGATAGTATATATTCCATTACGTTACTGCTAATTGTTAACATTTTATTTCATCAATTCCTAATAATGCATTAAACCATCGTCATATATCTACAAAGTCATTTATAACTTTATATACTGGTATAGGATGAACATATATTAATATTTTTCGAAGTCAAATAAAATCATTACTTGACAGAGCTCTAAAGGCCGAAACAATTTTGTTGTGTACGGAGCATCATTGTTTCTTGAATTTTTGTGTATTTTTCATAGCTCCGAGCAAAAATCTAGACTTCCTTCTATATTAATACACACCCACCCATACACACACACAAGCATGTATATTGTGGTTCTACTCACATCTCATTGCTGGTTGGTGAAGGAGAGTTCTGTTCTGTAGTATCTTTGCCGATCCCTGTCATAAACACAAATAATACTGATTAGTGATTAACAATTTTGTAAACACTCTTTTTTAGGTGATCGTACGAAGTACGTACGTATATCACCTATTAATTTCGTCAAGATTTTCTTTATTTTTTTTTTTTTCAATTTTTATAATTCTTCCTCGAATTTGTTCGCACGATATCTCAAGACTGAATAAAGCCATTGTCATGAATCTTTCAATGATGATAGATCTTAGTCTAACTTAGAACTGCGTGACTTTTCAATGACTCAAAGTCATCGTGACGTCATCCAGGCGCCATTTTGTGAAAATCAACTTATGATCATATCTCCATAACGGAAAGGTATTTCTCATTCATAATTATCATGATTAAGATCAATATCAGTCCAGTCAATTTCACGTCAATAAACGTGCACAAATGCGCGCGTGCGCGTTCGTCCGCACGTTAATGCGCGCGCAAAAATTTAAAATGCTCCAAATCATCCAAAATTTTTGTTGCATACGTTTCAGGCCATTCTGGGCATATGACAAAAATTCACGCACACGCGAATGCGCGCGCGTTTCCGTCCGTCACGGCCAAATGCAAAATAATTACCCCTCAAATTTTTTTGGACAGGATATTCCTCTTATTTTTCTGAACAATTTGATACCATGTTCATCTCTTTATCACAATTAATAACGGAATGAGCGTCCGTTGAAGATAAATATCCGTGCGCGCGAGCTCATGTATTACATAGCATATATGGGCAAAAACATGCCTAAAAAAAGTATATCGGGATGAGTAAGGACTGCCATTTTTTTTTCATATTTAGATAGAGTATGAGTCAGAGATATGATTTCATATTTCATTTGGCCATTAAATACATCTTGACGTCATCATAACGGCCTCGGAAGTCAAAATACAAAATTGCATATTATGACGTCATTATATTTATGGAAAAAATTTAGTGTATTTCTCATAATATTGTCTGATTTTCTTCCAAATTTCAGTATCTTGTAGTTGAGGCAATTGCCTACAGGATAAATACACACTACTTTTTATTATTTCATTGACGTCATCATAGTAAAACAGTCAATTAAAGGCCACATGTCAGAATTTTCTCAATTTGCGTGTTATGTCTATGGAAGGTGAATTTCGTTCACATCATGAATCTACATGACATTGATCTTTGAGCACTATCTAGCTTATTTGTGCTCTATGTTCTCCCAAATTTTGATACGGTGTAGCTTAGAAAATTATCTACAAGATCGACGTACATCATTTATCATTTTGATGACATCATCATAGTGAAAATTTCAATTAAAAGCGACATGTCAGAATTTTCTTAGTTTGCGTGTTAGGCGACTTTTTCTGAAATCCTGATACTACAAATCTCTATCGTATACCGGAAGGGGGCGCTATACCACTCTTAATCATGGTCATTTAAAACCCAAACCATTATCGTATTCATGAACATTATAATTATATCATCATCGGCAGTTTCGGCACACTGTCATGAACGTAATTCGGAGCCTAGCTATTTATGCTAGAAATATTGAAGGCATTTTTCTCAATTGCATCTCTCCCCTCTCTCTCTTTTCTCTCTTGCTCTGTCTCCCTTCACCTAGTCTTGTTCTGCTCTTCTCCTTCTCTTGGTCTCTCTCATCTGCATCTCTCTTGTTCTCTCCCTCTCTCTTACACTTTCACCCTCTCCCTCTCACTGATTCCCTTTCCCTCTTCCTCTCTTGATCTGTCTCCTTCTGTCTCTGCCTCTCTTTCTTTCTCTACTCTCTCCCCTTTCTCTCTGCATCATCTCAGCTTGTCTCATTTATATGTATGAGAATTTAATCCAGAGAAATTCGAGGCAATTTCTATCGTTTGGCCATTCACTGCCATACATACTAACAATCGTTTCTAGATTTAACATCGTAGATGTTGGGTTATGGATGGGTACAATATTAATATCTTACTCATATTTTATATTAAATCAGGACTAAATAAATCACTATGTACATTTTGTAATATTTATAAAAAGTGTTTTGAGCTTGTTTAGTATAAGTAAACAGTTTAATCCTCTATCGAAAACCTGAAGGGGGCGCTCTGCCACTTTTAATCATGGTCATCATTCTAATATCGTCATCATCGTATTCATGAACATAATTGTTTTTTTTTTTATTATCGGCAACACTTTCATGATCAGTATTCACAAGAGCTTATTTATGCTAGAAATATGGTAGGCATTGTTCTCTATTGCATCTCTCTCTCTCTCTCCTCTCTCTTGCTCTGTTTCACTTCTCCTCTCATGTTCTGCCCCTCTCCCTTTTTTGGTCTGTCTCTGCATCTATCTCTCTCTCTCTCTCTCTACTCTTTCACCCTCCCCCTCTCTCTCTCTCTCTCTCTCTACTCTTTCACCCTCTTCCTCTCTCTCTCTCTCTCTCTCTTGCCTAATTGCCTCCCTCGCCTAGTTGCCTCCCTCTTATTCTATTGCTCTGTCTCCCTCTGCCCTACACAGTTGAAACTTGACTCATGGATAAACCATAATGGGAGTAGTATTTCGTTAAAAATGCGTTCTTTATAATGTTACACATGAGCATACGTATCACCTAATTCATCTAAGTGACGAATTACAGTCTAGTTTAGTATTGTTTGTCTATTAGATACAGCCTCCCCATATTTCCTACATGTGCCTGTTCCTGAGCTAATTCCTACGTCTCTGTTTCAAGCTTTAGCATATTAACAAGTGTTATCTACCTGATCGTATGTTTACACACATATGACGTAAGATTGCATTGATATTCGATCGAAAGCCAGTTGGTCCAATACCCAGATCATCTATTTTCCCTTTAGTCTATACACAGATTCTCTCCACTATACACACTTGCTCCAGTCAGCGTTTTGTACAATCATTATTTAGTCTAAATAGCAAGTAGGGCCAATCTATAATCATGTGGTTCTAATTGCCACTTCCTCACATCAATAATTGTACGGCTTGATCCAAAAACCATTTGGTCCATCATCATTTGGTCCATTTCCCATTTTGTCTAATAAAATGGTCCGAACTTCTACTTTTTCAGGCCTGATAAAAACCTGGTTTAAATCGGTTTCCTGATTTTTTTGATTTTCCCCGATTTTTACCAGATTTTTCTCTAATCTTCCCTATTTTGCCCTATTTTTTTCCCAATTTTCTTACTCGAAAGGGGGGAATGTTGTTAGATGCCATTTTTTCCCCGCGAATCCTCTTCTCTTTTATTTACTCAAGGGGGGCGTGGTTGAGGGAAAAACCAAAAACCTTTTTTTTTTTTAGTGCTCACTATCACCCCTTTACTTTTTTCAATGTTGTGATCATTTAATTTCTGTGTTGCGTTTATATATGCACCATATGTCCAGTTGTACAATGTCGATTACCAATAGGATGTCATTTTGTGATACCGTAAGCTATGAAATATTGATACTCGGGGATAAGAACAACGAAGCATCTGCAGGAAATATTTTACCTTCGAAACGTGTGTTGAATTTGATCGTCTGTGTAGAGGTTTGAACCACTTCAAGTGTCACTAATGTCTCATCACTCTCCTCTGTTAGATCAAGCTCAAAGTACTTTGTCACTTTCGTTTGTGTCCTCATGTCGCTGAACTGAATAGCCTGAGGAAATTGTCAGATTATTTAATTAATTTGCATTCATGATTGTTTGAAATATGCGCCAAAACGCAGATGTACATGTAGAGTACTGATGAAAATATTGTCTGTATTTTTTAAAAACTTTGCTCTCATCTCTTCCATCGTTTAGCATCTAATTTCTTCAAAATAAATTCAATTTTGTTTTCATCCCCAGCTACCAGCGTAGAGTTGCATGAACCAATTTCGTTATTTTTTAGTGAATTTTGTCAAAGCGTCATTCAAATTTGTCACTCGTTCGCTTGCTATAATTATATACATGTATATGTGCAATGTTACTTCTTTTCATTTACAGTTGTATACCCGAAACCTGCAAATTACAAAATACATATATAATTCTAGTAGCATAGGTCTTTGAATATTTAATATCATTCATTACCATCAGAACGATTCAATTGAGTTATTTGGCACTTTGTTTTATTTTTATCCTGTTTGATCTGCATTGATTTGTTCTCGTTTCCACATGGCCCTTGTTTCAATTTATTTTAACTAAGTATAGTGATTCTGAGAACCAAAGTTCACTTACATGAACATCTGATTTGCAAGTGACTGTTAGTGTTCCCTCCTGAAACACAATATCATCGTCGTCCCCCTTCACAGGTTGGAAATAGCGGTCATTTAGTTCGTGGACATGGTACTGAAAAGTGCACAAAATGATTCTGATAAAGTGCACAAAATGATTCTGATAAAGTATCTGGAAATTGTCAAGTAGATAGAAATCATATGTACACTTGTATACAACTACTCTCAGATTTATGTGTATTTCAACTAAAGTACGAATCGTGAAATAAGCTGTCTTTACATGGGTAAACCAATTTAATTAGGTCAGTGAAAATGGGCTTTATCTGTAAGGAAAATCAGAAAACTAAGATGACATTAATTGAGATAAAAAGTCAGAACCATATAGGGCTAGGGCCTTCTATTCACAGTAGGGATGTCACAGGTAAATCTGAAATTGTATTTATGACATCAGGATATTCATTTCTTCAACCGATATAATGAAAGTGGAAAAGTTACAAGGTATGGTCTAGAATGCAGTTATGAAGAGGTTTACTAGACCAAGCTCAATAAATATTAACAACCAAGACTTAAAGAGCCAAAAAGAGAAATAACATTGTTATTTAAAGAACCAAAAGGTGCTTAAGGAAGTTAAAGTTATGTTTCAACTTTGTTTTAACCTTAAAATACTTATGATTAACCTATAAATTTGCTTGATATTTTTAATACAGGCTTTTTTTTAATGAGAGAGCAACACACCCTCACCATCAACGCCAGAATAAACAAAGCCTAAGCTTCCTTTCAGGTTTAAATACGCCCCCGCCCCCAAAAAACAAAATGAAATAAAAATGGTGTTAATGTCTGTTTACCCATTTCTGGTCATGTGGCTTCTTGACGAAGCGAACCTCTAGTATTGGTTTTCTGGAGGGAGGCATGAGTCTGGGAAGAAACGACATGCATGACAGTAATATGCCCTTCAGAAATAGCCAGTCCCAAAATACTGCAAAGAATCCTCCAGAAAAGTGGCTGATTGAGACCTCTAGCCAGCGTTCTTGTACGGAACAAATAATGTTGTCGGGATCCGAAAGCCGCTTAGGTGTACCTTGAATATAAAAATAGAACGAATTCAATTCAATAAAAAATGACAGAAAACTATCTCAATTGTCTAATACCTCTTAGGCTTATGCATCAAATTTGTTGCGACTGGGAAAAGGGAAAAAATACAAAAACAAGACAAACTTTATTATATAATTGTACATAGGATTAATATAATTTTTGGCTATTAGAAGAGTAACTATTGATATATTTGTCAATAACATCAATGAAAAATTATTTCCGTCCAAAATCAAAATGACGTTATTTTCTTGGAACATTTCTGTCATGAATCTCTCCTGGATACGGGAAGGAAAAAACGCGTACCTGGGCCTTAATCTGTTTGTTAATGGAGGAAATATACAGTTGATTTTCTGATGACCATTACTAATCTACCCTTAAAGCACACTAACTACTGTGAAATTTGTAGTGACATTTAAAAAAGTATATAGCATTTGCAAATAGCCCCTAAAAGTGTTCGCCAATTGCAGGGCTTGGGGAGTTATGCACCCCACATTAAACACGTTAAATGATGTAAAGTCTGCAGTGGCAATGACGGCCACAGATGACCTCGATTTGCAGAGGCTAATACCCCCCCCTCCTCATTATAATACCAACAAAAAGTATTAAACAAAAATCTTAGAATACTAGAAAAATCATAACTCATCCCTTGAAAATGTTACTTGATTACATCCAGTAGATTATATGCCAGTTCACTAACTATATTATGCAAAATATTATGTGATTTTCTCTTAACACACAGCCCGAACATGTTTACATTTGCGGACATGCTAAAAACGTGATTTAGTTACCTGACTGATTCCACGAATACAGTATGGTCTTGACATCGTTAGGAACAGTGACTAATGCACAGTGAGGTATTATCAGCTTTGCCGGTTTCTTAAAGCGTAGTCCGGACGGGTAACACTGGAAGCCATGGCTGACTAGAAGCTCATCCTCTTTAAGTGTGAGGCAATTTGGAATCTCGGTCAGTACCAGAAGGCTGATTTCCTCATCTTCCTCAAGGGCACCAGGTGGAATGTGGAGTGTAAACCCATGGGATTTGGTGGACAGCTTTCCACCGAGGGTCCCAAACTTTCCAGTTGCAGAACTACCATCTGATAACAGGAATGCAAATATATCTATTAATATAGTTTTTATTTCAATCTTGTCCACAATAAGATAAACTTTATTGCTATACCATTCACAAGGGTTGTGTAAATTAGTGAAACTTTGATATTCAATACGAGTTTATAATATTTCAATCAGGGCCTATGATAAATCAATAATGTATTCTCCACGTTACACTTTATTTATATATCTTTTTATTTCTCTTTTTTTTATATTTGGGAACTAATTCAGCGTTCATCTCTCGTAATTGGACCATTGATGTGGGTCTACGCACAGGAATACGATTGTAGTGTTCGTAAGAGGTAAGCGGATGAGTTGTGTGTGCGCAAGTAAATTACCCAGACAACAAATTATTAAATTCCTTCTTCTTCCAGATGGAAAACCAAAAATATCATGTTTTAATCATTGCTAAACTAGTTTAATCCATGACTTAACAGATAAGGAAATCAAATATCAGAAGCACTTATTGAGCTGTTATGATGGAAAAAGTTGTTTGTGTTTGAAGGATGTTCTTACCATCATCAGACTTGATCCCCGTTAAAGAAGGTAATCTGAAATTATTCATACGTGAAAAGTGGTGTTTTACTGAAGTCATTTTTATACAATTTGGGCAGACACATACGGAGGACAATTATTACTTTAAAATGGGGCTCTAATCTTAGCATTAGCTATAAAACGAAGAAAATAATACATTCCTTTGCACTTGGTAAAGCAGTAAAATACAAACATATGAAGAACTACATTTAGAATATATCTTCTAAACGAACGTGGTAGAAAATGTGAATCGTTGACCTGAGTAGAAAAGAAACAGAGATAAAGTAGTCAACCTTGTAGGCCTGAATTAGAAGCCCAAACAAATTAAGAGTCACAATTGTCACATAGAATGTACAATCTGATTTTCCCACTGTCACATCTGTAAACTACCAAAGTTTACACTAAAGCCAATGGAATGGCTGTTTAAAAAATGTCATTCCGTTACCAAATCTAAAAAAAGTAATATCTTTTATCAATCTTTTTCCTGAAAATTGACGGGGAAATTAATATTCCTTATGATATGAAAGAATCACCTGGACAAAATCATCTGTTTGACCACTTCATCCTCGGCATATTGGAATGGTACATTGCCTCTCTCATCCTTCACATCTAACTTGGCTCCATTCTCTAGGAGATAAAACACCAAAGCCCTCTCGGCAGAAAGTTCGCCCCTGTAGTACTCATCAGAGATCTATAAAAAAAAAAAAAAAAAAAAAAAAAAAATTCTTAGTACAGTATCGTCCATCAATACTTAAGGTGGAAAAAGCATCACAATCATGGTTTTACGCTACCTCTTGGACTCATAGTATTGGAAATCCCTATTGACGTTGTAAACTTCCCCACAAACACAAACACATGCCCACACACCAACATACACATTTTCTTGGACCAATCACGCCATAACGACAACAGGTAGACTCCAAAACTGACTAATATTTTGTCAGAATGTAATTGTTGTTCAGACTCTCTTAGGTCTGGTGTAGGTCTCGTTGGCGTTTATTTAATACTCACTTTTCTTAGTGTGTCAGTTTCTTGCACAATCTTCTCGCTGTTATAGCAGAGTTTAATTGCTTGATGTAGACACGTCTGTCCGTCAGGTGATTGGATATTGAGATCAGCTCCCTCAGAAACTAACTTCTCAATGGTAGAGGTATGACCGCATTGGAGGGCAGCATGGATATCCGTTAAATCATTCTGGATGAGATGGACATAAGAAAATATGCAGCATGAAAACTTGAGAATTAACAAAAATTATTAATTATTGACAGATGATCAAATAGTTCAAATGATTTTAGTACTTGTAACTCGTCTATGACATCTATGAAACAGCAACAAGTTTTAACTGAAGTTATAATTATGTATAAATATAAGTAAAGATACAAAGGCAGTAAAGTGAGCTTCAAGCTGGTCAAGTGTGAAGAAAATAATGATAGGTAGCCAATGCCTTATATGCTCTAAGTTGAATTTCAGTTCTTGTTATTTTACAAGCATGTATTGAAAACATCAAGGTAGATATATTTGACATGAAGAGTTCTTTTTTAAATGTGTACCTTGGAATTGGAATGGTCCATGAATAGATCAGCAATGCTTTCGTAGCCGAGGATTAAAGACAGATTTTGAGGTGTCTGGCCGTGAATGTCTCCTATGTCAAAGCGTGCTTCTCCTGTCATAAGGACTTTAACAACATCAAGGTAACCATTCCAAACAGCACTGTGTAATGCAGTCCAACCGTCATTATCTCCCTTATTCACCTGAGCTCCTTGACTGATCAGATATTCGATGATATCAAGATGGCCATGATCAGCAGCACTGTGTAATGCAGTCCTACCCTCATTATCTCCCTTATTCACCTCAGCTCCTTGACTGATCAGATATTCGGTGATATCTAGATGACCATTTTGAGCAGCATTGTGTAGTGCAGTCCAACCATCATCATTTCCCTCATTCACCTCAGCCCCTTGACTGATCAGATATACGGTGACATCAAGATGACCATTCAGAGCAGCACTGTGTAATGCAGTCCTACCCTCTTTATCTCCCTTATTCACCTCAGCCCCTTGACTGATCAGATATTCGGTGACATCAAGATGACCCTCCTGAGCAGCACTGTGTAATGCAGTCCTACCGTCATTATCTTCCTTATTCACCTCAGCTCCTTGACTGATCAGATATTTGGTAACATCTAGATGACCATTCAGAGCAGCACTGTGTAATGCAGTCCTACCCTCATTATCTCCCTTAGTCACCTCAGCTCCTTGACTGATGAGATATTTGGTAACATCTAGATGACCATTCAGAGCAGTACTGTGTAATAGAGTCCACCCGCCATTATCTCCCTTAGTCACCTCAGCTCCTTGACTGATCAGATATACGGTGACATCAAGATGACCATTCAGAGCAGCACTGTGTAATGCAGTCCTACCCTCTTTATCTCCCTTATTCACCTCAGCCCCTTGACTGATCAGATATTCGGTGACATCAAGATGACCCTCCTGAGCAGCACTGTGTAATGCAGTCCTACCGTCATTATCTTCCTTATTCACCTCAGCTCCTTGACTGATCAGATATTTGGTAACATCTAGATGACCATTCAGAGCAGCACTGTGTAATGCAGTCCTACCCTCATTATCTCCCTTAGTCACCTCAGCTCCTTGACTGATGAGATATTTGGTAACATCTAGATGACCATTCAGAGCAGTACTGTGTAATAGAGTCCACCCGCCATTATCTCCCTTAGTCACCTCAGCTCCTTGACTGACGAGATATTTGGTTATATCAAGATGACCATTCTGAGCAGCACTGTGTAATGCAGTCCTACCCTCATTATTTCCCGTATTCACCTCAGCTCCTTGACTGATGAGATATTTGGTAACATCAAGATGACAATTTTGAGCAGCATTCTCTAATGCAGTCCACCCGCCATTATCTCCCTTATTCACTTGAGCTCCTTGACTGATCAGATATTCAGCAATATCAATATGACCATTCTGAGCAGCACTGTGTAATGCAGTCTTACCCTCATTATTTCCTGTATTCACCTCTGCTCCTTGACTGATCAGATATTTGCTGACATCAAGGTGACCCTCCTGAGCAGCACTGTATAATGCAGTCGTACCCTCATTATCTCCCTTAGTCACCTCAGCTCCTTGACTGATGAGATATTTGGTGACATCAAGGTGACCCTCCTGAGCAGCACTGTATAATGCAGTCCTACCCTCATTATCTCCCTTAGTCACCTCTGCTCCTTGACTGATCAGATATTTGGTGACATCAAGGTGACCCTCCTGAGCAGCACTGTGCAATGCAGTCCACCCGCCATTATCTCCCTTAGTCACCTCAGCTCCTTGACTGATGAGATATTTGGTAACATCTAGATGACCATTCTTAGCAGCACTGTGAAATGGAGTCCACCCGCCATTATCTCCCTTAGTCACCTCAGCTCCTTGACTGACGAGATATTTGGTTATATCAAGATGACCATTCTGAGCAGCACTGTGTAATGCAGTCCTACCCTCATTATTTCCCCTATTCACCTCAGCTCCTTGACTGATCAGATATTTGGTAACATCAAGATGACAATTCTGACCCGCATTCTGTAATGCAGTCCACCCGCCATTATCTCCCTCAGTCACCTCAGCGCCTTGACTGATGAGATATTTGGTAACATCTAGATGACCATTCAGAGCAGCACTGTGTAATAGAGTCCGCCCGCCATTATCTCCCTTAGTCACCTCAGCTCCTTGACTGATCAGATATTTGCTGACATCAAGGTGACCATTCTGAGCAGCACTGTGTAATGCAGTCTTACCCTCATTATTTCCTGTATTCACCTCTGCTCCTTGACTGATCAGATATTTGCTGACATCAAGGTGACCCTCCTGAGCAGCACATTGTAAGACAGTCCACCCTTCATTATTTCCTTCATTCACCTCAGCTCCTTGACTGATCAGATATTTGGTGACATCACGATGACCATTCTGAGCAGCACTGTGTAATGCAGTCCTACCGTCATCATTTCCCTTATTCACCTCAGCTCCTTGACTGATGAGATATTTGGTAACATCAAGATGACCATTTTGAGCAGCATTCTGTAATGCAGTCCACCCGCCATTATCTCCCTTAGTCACCTCAGCTCCTTGACTGATGAGATATTTGGTAACATCAAGGTTACCACCACAACCAGCACTGTGTAATGCAGTCCTACCCTTATTATTTCCCGTATTCACCTCAGCTCCTTGACTGATGAGATATTTGGTAACATCAAGATGACAATTTTGAGCAGCATTCTGTAATGCAGTCCACCCGCCATTATCTCCCTTAGTCACCTCAGCTCCTTGACTGATGAGATATTTGGTAACATCAAGATGACCATTCTGAGCAGCACTGTGTAATGCAGTCCAGCCGTCATTATCTCCCTTAGTCACCTCAGCTTCTTGACTGATCAGATATTTGGTGACATCAAGATGACCATGCTTAGCAGCACTGCGGAAAGCAGTCCAACCGTCATTATCTCTCTTATTCACCTCAGCTCCTTGACTTATCAGATATTTGATGACATCAAGGTGACCCTCCTGAGCAGCACTTTGTAATGCAGTCCACCCATCATTATTTCCCGTATTCACCTCAGCTCCTTGACTGATCAGACACTCTGTGACATCAAGGTGTCCCTCCTGAGCAGCACTTTGTAATGCAGTCCACCCATCATTATTTCCCTTATTCACCTCAGCTCCTTGACTGATCAGATATTTGGTGACATCAAGATGACCATTCTGAGCAGCAATGTGAAATTCAGTCCAACCGTCATTATCTCTCTTATTCACCTCAGCTCCTTGACTTATCAGATATTTGATGACATCAAGGTGACCCTCCTGAGCAGCACTGTGTAGTGCAGTCCAACCATCAGTTGGTCCCTCATTTACGTCAGCACTAGCTCCTTGACTGATCAGATATTTGGTGACATCAAGATTACCTATGTGAGCAGCAAAGTGAAATGCAGTCCAACCTTCGTTATCTGCCTTATTCACCTCAGCTCCTTGACTGATTAGATATCTGATAACATCAAGATGACCATTCTGAGCAGCACTGTGTAATGCAGTCCTACCCTCACTATTTCCCTTGTTCACCTCAGCTCCTTGACTGATCAGATATTCGATGATATCAAGATGACCCTCAAGAGCAGCACTGTGTAAAGGTGTTTGTCCATCTGGAGTCGCCTTCTCTACATTAGCACCTTGGTTTATGAGATACTCAGTGATGGTACTATGGTCTTTCTTCACCACATTATGTAAACTTGTGTTTCCATCTTGGTCTGCCCGGATTATGTTAGAAACATGTTTTTTCTGTTTTGTTACGCTTTTAAATTTAAACCTCATTTCTGCCTCATGAAGCTGTTGATTTATGTCCTCTTTACTTGAAGAAGCACAACCTGAATACCAGACATTATAATCAAGCACAGTTCCTTGTAATCGCCTACTTCTCTCTTAAAGCTTGACTTTGACATATTACGATTCAGAATCTACATGTAAATCTCTTTGTAGCAGATAGTCCCGTTGCATTCTGCATTTTATAAGCGTAAGAATACATACACCACACTGACTTATTTCTTTTCTCTCAATTTGCAGTTGTCTTTTTTTTCTTCCAACAAGTTCCAAAGTCCTGTGCAGTGAACCAAATCGTAGTTCAAATATCTGTCATTCCTACCCCACTGTTAGGCTTCTCTTCCCTCTTTTTATTTTGGCAATCTTCAACATTTCAATAAATATAAAACAAGTGTATTTCTAACCCCCATTTCTCTTTCACCATAAAATAAAGGGCGGAATCGTTTGTTCTGTTCGTCCTTTCACGGAGACATACACTATGAACATGACTGACAAAGAAAGCGTGTAGAACAGGTGAATATGCATGTGACACATTTTTACATAATAGCAGTGAAGGGATGTTCCTTTGTCTACCTGAGGAACTGTTTATTTTGTCCGCTTTCTTTGTCAGTGATGTTCATAGTGTTAAATTCACATGGAACTATGTATAAACATTTTCAAGGAGGGACTTAGTCTTGACCAAAGAAGGACAAACAGTCCACGTTTTAATTGTTTTAAGAATCAATTCGTATTGAAGAAGCATAAATTTGCCCCCCCCCCCCCTACTAACGTATCTTACTACCAAATTATTGAATTACAAACTATGCGTGGAGGAGGCTGATTCCTATCCTGTAATAATTGCACTACTCATGAAAAAAAAAATTATCACTGATAATTGTACTAGGTATGGTATTGACAATGCGGTGAAGGTTGGGACAAAAATCCAACTGAAAATACTCATTATTGTGATAACAATGATAACGACGATGATGTGTACAGGATTATAATGAAAATGGCGATCAGGGTAATGGAGGCGAAGATGATGATATTTCTAGTCAACAGTTTTTTATCTGTTTCATTGCAGTCCATGGAACTTAGCAAAAATACATTTTTGCAAAGTCTTCTATATGGAAATCCCTGTTGAAAATGAGTCAATGTGGTGTATTGCTCTTGGGCAAGACATTAATTCTCAGTCCCAGTCACGTCTACCTGTTAGGCCTAGGTCGCCTCGTCGCTCTTCTGATAATGTTAACCTGCTTCATTGGATTTAGGTACACATGCGTTTGTCAACATCTACCACGATGCATAGTTAAACGTCAAATGGAGAGAGCAAGAAAAGGAACAGAATTGTATAAAACATAATTCTAAGAAAGGATCAGAAGGGATCCCCTCTCGGGGGGGGGGGGGGGGGGGGGGGGAGGTTTTAAAAGTTTTGGAAGTTACGTGTTTAGTGGTAAGAGGCCCATGCAGCTACAGTAAACCTGCCCCTCAAAACACTTCCCTTTTAAGTGCCATTGTATATTTGTCTACAACGATTGAATAGATAACATTTTTTGGGGAACAAAAAGATATTCCTTAGTCGACTAAACATGTGTCTTCTATCAGATATCTTCACCCAGGCTTGTTGCGGCCATGGAGCAGCATAATTCAATTTGGTTGCTTAAATTTCATATGACATGACACTGAGGTAATTCGTGCATGGCCTCGATGAAAAATTTGATTGCAAATATACGGGACATAAAATATAATAGACAAGTTGGTAAATTCATGGACTTTTTTTTCCCAGCGCAAAACTATTACCTTTATAGCCAGCTTCCTCTACTTCAATGGTCAGATTAGTTACATACCGGTACATTAATTCATTTAGGAAAGACTTGTGCTCACTGCTAAGTTCTGTATAGTAATTAAGGAATTTTGAAAGGTATTTGGAATTTTGTCCAGGTAAGAATAACAAATGTCTTTTCCCTTTGCCAAATACACATACATTCGGCTTCAGCCTCGTAGACTTGATTATTTCCTGCTTAATACATGATGTATGTTGCATCTCAGTAAAGGGTTACCGTACCTTTTAACCTATTATCCCATCATGAAAGAAAAATTGTACATTGTTTAGAAAGAGTTCAAAACACAATTCAAGGCTATTGTAGATCGATTTTTTTTCTTCTTTATGATTGGGTGTGATTTCATGCACAATTTTCCAATCGTAGCATACACTGTGTCATCAAAGCACTTTTGTACAGACCCTGCACGTAAATCCCATACATTATTCTGCCTGGTATGCTCATAGTAAAAATTCTTTTTGGATTCCCCTTTTGAATATGTGGTGCCTGTTTTGGCATCGCTTCAACTACTGAAGAGCGTACCATTGTGCGAGTGCATACTCCATGAATTATTTCCTCGTTGTTATGACAAAATAGAGTTCACAAAGTAAAAGAGACTTCATGGCTTTAATATCTCTTTACAAGTTGCCAAACAAAGTATTGAACTCTATCATTTCCTGCCAAGAGATCAAACCATTCGATCACATCACCTCTTTTCAACATTAACATCATTTTTTAATTGTATTCTTAAAGGTTCTGGTTTGTGTAATAGACAGTGCATTGGAAGAAAACTTGATGCCTACATTCCTTTTTCACATCAATTAAAACAGGGATGTGTAGAATATGTACATTCTCTCCTAATTATTACATTGATTCAAAAGAATAAATGCAAGGTTGATTTTATTTTTTAATTTCTTATTGTACAGAGCAGCACAACTTTTGTCAATGTTTTGTGGTGACAGAATATAAAGTTATGTTTTGATGTAATTTTTGTTATCAGTACTTGGAGGCACGCACACATATGCACTTCATGCTGTCCTCGGCAAAGGGGTGCAAATTGATGCTTAGACAAGACATGTACATTTAAAAAACACAGCATTCTGAATTTTACCATTCTTTGATAGCATCTACACATGTACATGCACCATCATATATTTATGTGTACTTTTAATCCGAATTGATAACAGTGGTACTTGTAATTATTCTTTACCAACAAAATAACATTTTTTAAAATGCTGAAATTTCATGTTTTTGCCCTTCTGTCTTGCGCATGATGACTTTTTAGGTATTTTTTTTGAAAATGTAATCATTTTCCTCTTTTCTTAAGGAGTTAAGTCTATGTTTCACTAGCCATTGACTTCAATGGGGTGTTGGCCTGTTGGGTGGAGTTCAGTCTTTGTGTTTCCTGGAAAGCTCACATTTTTCTGAACATTTTGATATCAATAACTCACGTTGGCAAAATGTGGAGTTACGTCTTTGTGTCACTGAACCCTCGATGTGATATTCTTGTTTTCTTTATAACTGTATTCTTCTTTCCTTTTCTTTCTCTGATGATGCAGAGAGATGAAAAATCCAAGTTTAATTCCAAAGAGAAATCAGAACCCCACAATCGAAGACTGATGCTAATATTCTACCTCCTTAGATCACCATGCTACAACTCAGTCACAATGAAGGTAAGTACTCTCTTCTCTTTGAATGTGGTTAAAAATAATATTCAGTGAACCTGTCTATAAAGACCACCCAAGGGAGACAAGAAAAGTTATCTTTATAGGCAGGTGGTCTTAATGTACAGGTTCCTTTAGTACGAGTTTCAAGGGAAACAAAAAGTGTGGTCTTTCTACACAGATGGTCGTTAAAGCAGGCTTTCCATATTTTGATCCTTCTATTCATTTTTGAATGATATTGCATTTTGCTGCATGTATATTGGTAGGGTATGTGGAGGATTAATTACAACTTATGATGAGCGATAATAATAATGTCATAGGACTCATAGCATAGAGAGAGAGAGTTTTGACAAGCGTACGCGTATACACTCAATTCAATCATGGAGCTCCTTGCCATATACAACCTCTGCGGGAGGGAACTATGTGAGTGTCACAACTATCTCTCTCAGTACACTATGAGCATTGTTTCCCAGTGCCCTCTTTGTCAAGATTTATGTAGTTGCAAAGCCAGGGTGTCTTGTAACCAGAAATAATCTGCATGAAACGTTCCCAAACTTCACAAGTGTTTCAGGTTTGAAAAAGTTTCTTGATGGAAAAAAAAAATCACAAATGAGGGAATAATTATTACTTTTCAATTCATGAAAGTTTCTTGCAGCGCTTATTGTTTCTGAAAAGAAGGTATATAGAGAGGAACAACGGGCCGTATTGAATTCAGTATGTGGGTTAAGTCAGCAATTAACTTTATAGCTAATAAACTTGGCTAAGTAATATGTCTTCACCTGTATTAAAGCCACACTGTCCTACCTGTAGCTACTTGCTCCCTCTATATAGAAAACTTCCCCAATCGGTGCCTGTTGGTCCCCCATGATCCTCTTTTTCTTATGTTAATTGAGAGCTGAGTTAATAAGTTAGCCACCTGTCAGTGACCTTGCTGTGTTGTCTAATCCCTTCTGGCTGAACTAGTACAGCCGGCCTTTAAGATCACATTCTAGTCGTTGTACTATTGTAAGTCGAATACACCAAAATAATGCACAATTAACGTGCCGCATCAAATGCCTGCTAATGTAATTGTGAGCAGCTTATGATGAATACGTATGTATGAAAACCATGTCTGCCATTCAAGGCCTCCAAAATAATTGTGAGGGAGCCGTCTTCAAATTATATCATAGTACTTGGCCAAAAGCTTCAACTGAATATCAAAAAGAGTATTATATCCAAGCCGAAAACTGAGTTAAATACTCATATTTCTGACATAAGTATTGATTTGAAGACTGGCCCATGCCATATACGTAGTTCAAACTGCCACTTTGTACTGTGATTGGTTATACATTGATGCTGAGCTTCGTACTGTACAAAAAACAAAGCAATTAGAATATTATAATGCATACACTTCTAAAAATTACTGACCAAAAGATGTGTTGTAACAACAGAAATGAACAGATGCTTATGCTTTGAATCAAGTTATAAGACCTCATACCTGTATCGATAGATGAATGCAGCTGTGAAATTTTATTGAATAATTGATAAGATTTTATTTCTTAATTTTTAACTAATCATGTAATTGTTGGGAAAATAGTGATGACTATTTATAATTTAAAAATGAGCTTTGTACTGAAATCATGTTAATTACTGTGTTATTTGTGATTTTATATTTTACTTTTGATGTTTAATTGAAATCACTTATTCTAGAATATATTGGATTTCTAATGAATTTCTGTATTGTGTTTTTTCAATAGTCTTTCATTATCATTCTCTCATGTGATGAACATTTGTTGTATATTACACATCTATCTTAATAAGAAGATAATGCAGTGATGAGGAAAGGGGATTAATAGGTGGATGACTGAGGCTAGTAACTTTAGGAATTGAGTAAAGAGTTAGGGAGAGGGGCGAGAGAAGGTAGAGATAGGTAGAGAGAGAGGGATTGAGAGGGGGAAGGTAGAGGTAGAGAGAGGGGGGGGGGGGGGGAAGGCAGAGAGAGGTATAGAGGTAGAAAGAGAGAGAGAGGTAGAGATGGAGAGAGAGATGTAGAGGTAGCGAGAGACGAGGTAGAGAGAGAGAGAAGGTAGAGGTAGAGATGGAGAGAGAGATGTAGAGGTAGCGAGAGACAAGGTAGAGAGAGAGAGAAGGTAGAGGTAGAGATGGAGAGAGAGATGTAGAGGTAGTGAGAGACGAGGTAGAGAGAGAGAGAGAAAGAAGGTAGAGGTAGAGATGGAGAGAGAGATGTAGAGGTAGCGAGAGACAAGGTAGAGAGAGAGAGAGAGAAGGTAGAGGTAGAGATGGAGAGAGAGATGTAGAGGTAGCGAGAGACAAGGTAGAGAGAGAGAGAAGGTAGAGGTAGAGATGGAGAGAGAGATGTAGAGGTAGCGAGAGACGAGGTAGAGAGAGAGAGAAGGTAGAGGTAGAGATGGAGAGAGAGATGTAGAGGTAGCGAGAGACAAGGTAAAGAGAGAGAGAGAAGGTAGAGGTAGAGGTAAAGAGAGAGGGGGAAGGTAGCGAGAAATGCAGAGGTAGAGATAGGTAGATGTACAAGGTAGAGATAGAGAGAAGCATAGCGAGAGGTAGAGGTAGGTAGAAAGAGAGAGAGAGGTAGAGATGGAGAGAGAGATGTAGAGGTAGCGAGAGACGAGGTAGAGAGAGAGAGAAGGTAGAGGTAGAGATGGAGAGAGAGATGTAGAGGTAGCGAGAGACAAGGTAGAGAGAGAGAGAAGGTAGAGGTAGAGATGGAGAGAGAGATGTAGAGGTAGTGAGAGACGAGGTAGAGAGAGAGAGAGAAAGAAGGTAGAGGTAGAGATGGAGAGAGAGATGTAGAGGTAGCGAGAGACAAGGTAGAGAGAGAGAGAGAGAAGGTAGAGGTAGAGATGGAGAGAGAGATGTAGAGGTAGCGAGAGACAAGGTAGAGAGAGAGAGAAGGTAGAGGTAGAGATGGAGAGAGAGATGTAGAGGTAGCGAGAGACGAGGTAGAGAGAGAGAGAAGGTAGAGGTAGAGATGGAGAGAGAGATGTAGAGGTAGCGAGAGACAAGGTAAAGAGAGAGAGAGAAGGTAGAGGTAGAGGTAAAGAGAGAGGGGGAAGGTAGCGAGAAATGCAGAGGTAGAGATAGGTAGATGTACAAGGTAGAGATAGAGAGAAGCATAGCGAGAGAAGCTAGAGGTAGAGAGAGAGAGAGAGAGAGAAGACAGAGAGAGGTAGATAGAGAGAGAGGGGGAAGGTAGAAAGAGAAAATGTAGAGAGAGAGAGAGAGAGAGAGAGAGGGTAAAGAAAGAGGTAGAGAGAGAGAGAGACGGGTAGAGAGAGAGTGGGGGAAGTTAGAGAGAGAGATAGTAGAGAAAGGTAGAGTTGGAGGAGGGAGTGGGGAGGAAAGAAAGAACGGGCCAAGGCAGGGGGTAGAGAAATTTTACCTAGTATTTACGTATGGAAAGCTAAGATGAATTACGTAATTTAATCGCGTGAGCACGAAAATTTACAAAACGTGCTTTGGAGGACGAGACAACCACAGCCGCAGACAGTCGACATCTGACGAGAAAATACATGCCGATCTGTGGTATACTTGTTGGATATTATAAAATGCTAGACCTTCGTCGCATTACAGAGTCAAGAACGAGGAATTTGAAAAATACAAGTTATTACGACCTACATCCCGAGAACTCTTTAGCGGAATCTTGGAGTGTGGTCTACCCGCTTGGGCCGGGCGAGGCGAGGCGTAGGCCTGTACCTGGTGCAGAGCAGCTCGATCGTATAGGGTAAGTGATGCGTTGCGCTCGTTATCTGCTGGAGACGAGAAATAAGTTATGATGTCGTTTCTTTGTTAGTTTCTCTGTTAGCTTTTTAGCCATTCTAATTCTGCATATCCTTTCTTCCACCGTGAATTCGGACTTGGATGACTGAGCTTAGCATTAGAACTCAGGCGCGAATCCAGGGGGGGGGGGAGCAGGCCTTGCCCCCCCCCCCCCCCACCTCGGCAAAAACAGGAGAACAAGAGGAAGAAAAAAAGAAAAGGGGATTTTAGTTGCAATTTTCTCGCCAACAAGTTGTGGATCGGGGGGGGGGGGGGTCAAAATGCCCTTGCCTCTCCCCCTCCCCCTCCCCCGCTTAAAAAAAAGAGAGAAGGAAGGAATAGGGAATGAGAAGAGCTAAAAATGAACAAGAAAGAAGATCGAAGAAGAAAAGAAAAGGGTGGAAAGAAGGGGAAATCAGTTGCGATTAATCCCGCCAACAACGTGTGGATCGGGGGGAGGCTGAAAGGTCCTTGCCTCCCCCTCCCCCCAATCAAACCTAAAAGAGAAAGAAGGAAGGGAAGGAAAATGGACGAAAAAAAGAAAGAAAGAAGTAAGGTAGAGGAGATCAGTTGCGATCAGGTGTAGATCGAGGCGAGGGTGGGGGGGGGGGGGGGGGGGTTGGGGGATGCACTGGCGCGGTGTACGGATGGGGGTTGGGTGCCCCCCCCCCCCCCCCCAACAACAAAATCAAACATGTTTTATTTGTAAATCGATACCAGTGATTTACAAATGTTCCTGAAATAACATAATTTTCCAAGATTTTTCCTCAAATTTTAGTAAATTATGCGCGTTTTGATGCGTTTCTAGGAAAATGAAAATTCCTAAAATTAACGTTAGGCGACAAATATGCTTATTTAGAGGCTTACATGTCAGGGCCCACAGAACGGCGGGGCTCGGGGGCCTCGAGCTTCCTCTCCCACTTTTTTGAAAAAGTATATTAAAGAGAAATAGAAAGAAAGAGAGAAAGAACGAATAGTGACCTGCCTGTGTCACAAAATAATGAGATATAAAAATATGCACATCTGACTATGATTAAATGCCCCAAAACCCCTGAGCTTCCGAGGGGTCTGCCCCCTAAATTCCACCTAGGGCTCTAAGGCGGGCCCCTGGATGCTAGTGTGATGGTAATTTAATGCCTAGATCCCCTGAGCTTCCGAGGCTCTGCCCCCTGGACCTAACCAAAGGCCCTAACCAAAGGCCCTAGGACGGGCCCCTGGATACTCATCTGACCGTTATTTAATGCCTTAAAAGTTAAAACCCCCTCAGCTTTCGGGGGCTCTGCCCCCTGGACCCCACGCAAATTAGTGACCTGACAGTGTCACAAATAAATTATCAAAATATGCTCATCTGACCGTAATTAAATGCCTAAAATGTGATATGCATAGAAAAACGCCATATTGTGAATAGATATTCAACTCATCTGGTAACTCTGTTGTGGTTGTTGAATTTCTTTAAATTGGGAAGACAGTAATGCATGCATGAAATAGCTCCTCAATTTTAGGAGTGGCTAATTTTCGTTAAAGTTTTATGCCCCAGAAATAACTGAATCACAATTGTCAAAACTCTACAATTATTAAATTTGTAAAAGTATCTTGCCATGAAATTGGTCGCTTTTAAAAGTATTTGTGCAAGTTGCCTCAAAAAGTCAAAAGTTTGAGGTTTTACAGAACAAAGCAGGTCATAAATACTGTTGAATATAGGGGCATGTCTCTTGTCTCAGATCCTACTTTAACGTCCATATCAGGGATTTGCAAGCCTTAAAATGAATTTGTAGCAGCAAGATATGAGTTTATGAAAGTATTCTGTCTCTATGTGAACAATTTCTGATCAAAAGACTCTATGTTTTTTCTCACTATGAGTACAAAATAAAGCCCTCATTTTGAACACAACAAATAGGATGAACAACAAACAAAACAAAAGAAACAAAAAATCAAATCAAATTTGAACAAAGAATGACTGTAATTTTGCTATATATATATTGAATATCGTGCCACCATAGTTTTAATGAAAGTTTTCAATTATAATTTTCTTACAAAATTATGGCCATTTTACAAGTGTGGGGATTTTCACCGTGCAATTCCCTGCAACGCCCTTAAAGTGTTTCACCTCAATGTTTTGAGCTCTTGAAATCTAACTCTGTATTTATCCTATGTAAAAGAAGAATGTGATGAACAGTGCAATATGCTTTCAGTCTGTTTGTCAATTATATTTTAAGCATCCATTTTAAAGTTATGTTAAACAGCAATGTTTAAAGTGTTGATTATTCAACTTTTCACAAGATACACTTCCTCACAAATAATCTTATATGTACATGACCATTGTAGCAATACAAATGAAACACTAATCATATACCGGTACCAGTAGTTTTTACTATAGGAAAGATATTTTGGTCTGTAATTATTGTCTTATTTACATGATTATTCTAGTAATACAAATTGAACAGTTTTCAAACCACCTAACGATAATGAACTGTGTTTTGTATTGCATTTGTTACCTTACTGGTAATATGTGCACTATCAATTTAGCAATAGAACTGAAACAGCATTTATACAACAACAAAATGTATTCAGTAATTATCATCATAATGTATATTATTGTAGCAACAGAACTTAAACAGTAGGCCTGTTGATACAACAAAGTAATTATATTCTTTAAGTATTCCTTTATGTTTTGATCACAGTCTTATGTGATGAAGCCTACATATTCCTTTTGATTATTTACATGATCATTGTAGTAAAACTTCAAATAGACAGTCTAATAATAAAACCAGGCAATGAAGAAAAATGTCTTCTGTAATTATTGTCTAATGTACATGAACTTTTATAGCAATACAAATGAAACTCTAGTCAAGGGCAATTCCACGGTAACGGAAGGACACTCAGACAAGATTTTTGAACTTCAGGTTCATACTAAAAGAACTGTTTTATTAGTATAAGATGTGAAACAGTACAGATATAATACCTATATAAGTGCCTTTAATTCTCCCCCAAAAAATTGTCATTATAGTTAAGTAGTTTAAGAATGTGCATATTAATTATCTCGGTAACGGAAGGACATAAAAATGGACATGGTTTTTCCAGTTAATTAGTGTTTATCCAAACTTTGTGAAGTTGATGAAGCTTTCCACTTGACTGAAACACATTTTGTTCCCCATAGTTTAATACATACTAATAAAACATTTCTTTTAGTATGAACCTGAAGTTCAAAAATCTTGTCTGAGTGTCCTTCCGTTACCGTGGAATTGCCCTCATATAGCCATATAGTAAAGACATACATGAATGGTCTGTAATTATTGTCTTATTAACATGATTATTTCTAGTAATACAAATTTAATAGTTTTCAAACCATGTTATGATGAACTATATTTTTATTGTATTTATTACCTTACAGGTAATTGTGCACTATCATTTTAGCATTCGAACTGAAACAGCATTCATACAACAACAAAATATATTCAGTAATTATTATCATAATGTATATGATTATTGTAGCAACAGAACTGAAACAGTATTGATACAACAAAGTAATTATCTTCTTGAAGTATTACTTTATTGTAGCAACACGATTCATACAACCAAGAAAATATATTCTGTAATTATTATCCTATGTATATGATTAATATAGCAACTGAACAGCAAAAGTTTTCAATCAACCTTGCTATTATAAAGATACTATCCTCTGCAATTATGAAGCTACATTATATACATGTACATGATTGTTGTAGCCAAACATCAAACATTGTTTTTATATATAATCTTATAATAACACCTGTATTCATTTTCGTTATATATACATGATCATCGTAGTAAAAAAAATGGACAGTATTAATAAAACCTTGAAACTCAGAAAATATATCTTCTGTAAGTATTGTCTTATGATTATTGTAGCAAAAGAACTGAAACAGTATTTATACAACTAAATATCATTATTGTACCAATAGAAAAGCAAAAGTTTTCATACAACCTTGCAATAAAGAAAATATCCTCTGAAATTATAAAGCTACCTTATATACATGAGCGTTGCAGCCATACATCAAAAATAATTTTCATATAATCTTATAATAACGCCAAAATTCATTTTGGTTATATACATGATCATCCAGGTAAAACTTCAAATACACAGTCTTAATAAAACCTTGCAATGAAGAAAATATCTTCTGTAATTATTGTGTTATGTACATGACCATTGTAGCAATACAAATGAAACACTAGTCATAAAGTCGTATAGTAAAGACATTTTGGTCTGTAATTATTGTCTTATTAACATGACTATTCTATCAGGACAAATTGAACAGTTTGCAAACCACGTTATGAAGAACCATATATTTATTGTGTTCATTACCTTTACGTGCAACATCCTTGTAAAGAAAGAACTGAAACAGTATTCATACAACTAAGAAAATATATTTTGTAATTATCTGGCCGCATCATACCAAAAGACGTTAAAAGACGGGAATTGCTGCTACCTTGTTTGGCGTTCAACAAAAGGTGAGAGAGCAACGTCGATCTGGCGCTGCTCAGTGGCTGCCGGGCTCACGATCAATTGGGCAAAAAGAATTTCCATTTTCGGTTGATATTAATAAAATTTGGAGTGGACTTTAAAAGATTATTATTATATATGATTAATGTAGCAAAAGAACAACAAAAGCTTTCAAACAACCTTGCTATAAAGAAACTATCCTCTGCAATCATGAAGCTACATTATATACATGATTGTTGCAGCCATACATCAAAAATCATTTTCATATAATCTTATAATAACGCCTATATTCATTTTGGTTATATACACATGACCATTGTAGCAATACAGGTGAAACACTGGACATATAACCTCATAGTAAAGACAATTTAGTTCTGTAATTGTTATCATAATGTATATGATTATTGTAGCAATAGAAAAGCAAAAGTTTTCAAACAACTTTGCAATAATGAAACTTTTCACTGAAAGTATTGAGCAACATTATATACATATTAAATTGTTGTACGGTAGCTACCGTTTTCATACAACTTTATGGTAATGCATATATTCATTGCATTCAGTGATTATTATTCAGTGATCACCTAGTGTACATGATCATTGTAGAATGCGCAGTCTTCATCAAACTTCTTTCCTTATGCAAAATTTGAATGTTTCCATTATTTCAACGATCCTTGCTAAATTCTCCCCTTCAAATCGGCAGAACTCATTTGTGGCTGTTTTTTATTTAAATTTCAACTTTTCAAGACATTTCATTGAACCATTTATTCTGCTATATGAAGAAATAGTGACAGATAATACTGTAACGCATTAAACTTCAACTTATCATGAACCATTATCGAATGAAAAAGACTGCATGCACAAAAATCTACGCCATTTGTGTCCCAAGAAAATCAACCCCATATCACAGACAATCGTCGCCATCTCACTTGAATTCAGCGCCATCTCGTAAAAATATGCGGCACCATCTAAACATAGAAATAGGCACTTTCACATATAAAATCTTTGCGACAAAGCTACTATAAAAGTCGGCATCATCTCACATGACATTAATGCCATTTTCCATCAAATTGACGCCATTTGTTGAAACCTAGGTCACCTCCATACAAAATATGGGCAACATCTCAAACTAGAAAATGGGTGCCATATCTTACATAGAATCTGCGCCACTAGTCTCCCATGAAAACCAGTGCCATCTCACATAGAATCTGCGCCGCTATAGTCTCTCATAAAAGCCGGTACCATTTCAACAAAATTGGAGCCTTTTCGCATGAATTTGGAATCGCATATAAAATTGGTGTATATCTATACGTGAACACGTGTTACATTGTACATAATATATCTTAGCGCTCAATTAGCAAATTGGTATTTTGAAAGGTCACTTAAGTGTCCATTTCCAGTTAGAACAAGAGGTTGTGGTATGCGCGAAGTAGTTAAATGCAAGGTTTAAATAAGTTTGTTTTTCTGAAAACTTTGATTAATAGCCATCATTAATTTGAAAAAGATAAAATGGTCTTTTAGGCCCTCTGTATTTTAACGAAACTACGCACTTTTACTGTATTTTCATGTAACGTAAATGATGTTCAATGAAAAGGATGACACGTTGGATTAAATTAGAATTTCATTATTCTTTTCATTCCGACGGAGCGGTGTATATTATACTTTTAAACATTTGGTGAGTGTTTCAAGTTAAGCAAATACACATTATCACATGGCCCTCTGAAACCTAGTCTTGCAGGCTATTGATGGATGTGATGGTTATTCTACCCGACTGCTAAGAATGCATAAATGCTTGTAAGTAAGCAACCAGACGGCCGACGGCCTTACCAAAGGGCACTAGCGCATCGCCTTGGTTTCGAACCCAGGTCACCGGATTACGAGACCACTGCTCTATACCGACTGAGCTATCGCGCCTCCTATGTTGAAGTTGGCAAGCATATACCGTACTTCCCTTTTCTTTGTTACAGCGCATAGGATTGGTATAAATGAGCTAAAAAGAAGGAGTGTGCATTTTTTTATGGCGCAGCAGTTAATGAGCATGAAGTGAGCTTCAAAATACCAATTTACATGTAAAGTACTGCTCATGTAACCTGAGGACTTAAGAGGGAAGTTAAGTGAACTTTCAGAATACCGAATAGAAGTATATTACCACCCAATCAAAGTGAGCTTTCAGAATACCGCACTGTGCATTGTATTCATTAAGATCTATTTACATGTACATCTCTCTCTCTCTCTTACTCTCTCGATTGTTCTGGTTTTACACCTAATCCACGTACTTGTCTACAAGTTCTCCTGCTTCTATCTGGATGAGGATTGCATTTATCTCCTTTCTGGTTCGAGTTGATGCAGCTTTCCATGTTTGAAGGAGGTGTATGTACTGCTCAGTTATCTCTCTGAACTCCTTTCTGATACCTTCGGCGGTGCTGTAATCGATGCCAAGAGCAACGTAAAGAGGGCTCCACCGATCAGGTGGTAGAAGCTTTGCTACTTTCAGGATATTCGCATCTGTCACTTTCTGTTCATCTGATGGACTGAAATTTAAAGTCATTACTCATAATAATGCATGAAACCATCGTCTTATCTTAAGTTATTCATATATATATCTACAAAATTATTTAAATCTTTATGCGCATATAATGAAGCATAGCATTAATATTTTTCAAAGTTAAATAAAATCATTAACGGTACTTGATAAAATTTTAAAGGCGGAAACAATTTCTTTGTGTACGGAGCATCATTATTTCTTGAATTTTTGTGTACCAGTATTTTCTATAACTCTGAGCAAAAATCTAGACTTCCTTCTATATTAATACACACCCACCCATACACACACACAAACACGTATATTGTGGTTCTACTCACATTTCATTTCTGGTTGGTGAAGGAGCGTTTTGTTCTGTAGTCTCTTTGCCGATCCCTGTCATAAACACAAATAATACTGATTACCAATTTTGTAAGCACTCTTTTTTTAGTATTGTTCGTCTACTGGTTACAGTCTCCATATATATATATATCCTTCATCTGTCTGATTCTGAGCTAATTCCTACGTCTCCGTTTCAAGCTTTAGTATATTAACAAGGGTCATCTACATAATAGTACGTTTTCACACATATGACGTAAGAAAGAATTCACATTCAATCAAAAGCCAGTTGGTCCAATACCCAGGTCGTCTACTTTCTCTGTAGTCTATATACACAGATTCTTTCCACTATACACACTTGGTCCAGTCAGTGTTTCGTACATTCATTATTTATTCTAAATAGCAAGTAGGGCACATCCCAAACCATGTGGTTCTAATTGCCACTTCCTCAAATCAATAATTTGTACAAATTGATCCAATAACCATTTGGTCCATCATCATTTGGTCCATTTCCCATTTTGTTTGTAATAAAATGGTCCAAACTTTTTTCAATGTTGCGATCATTTAATTTGTGTGTTGCGTTTATATATGCACCACATATGTCAAGTTGTACCGTGCACATTACCAATAGGATGTCATTTTGCCATAATAGGTCCGTTGTGATAAGATATGCAATTTTGATACTCGGCGATTAGAACAACTACGGTAAGCATTTGCATGAAATGTATCACCTTGGAAACGTGTGATGAATTTGATCGTCTCTGTAGAGGTTTCATCCACTTCAAGTGTCACTAATGTCTCATCACTCTCCTCTGTTAGATCGAGCTCAAAGTACTTTGTCACTTTCGTTTTTGACTTCATGTTGTTGAACTGAATAGCCTGAGAAAGTTTCCAAATCATATGATTAATTTGTTTCATTCATGATTGTTTGAAATATGCGCCAAAATGCAGATCTAAAGAGCACTGATGAAAATAATGAAGAAAAGTAGTCTGTATTTTCAAACTTTGTCCAATCAATTCTGTCATTTCGCATCTAATTTCTTGAAAATAAATTCAAATTCTTCAAAATAAATTCTACTTCTTCATCCCTGGCTACCAACGTACAATTGCATATTTGTTACTCATTCTCTCGCTATATGTTACGTCTTTTCCTTCTACCCAAAACCTGCTTTGTGAATGTGTACAGAAAAAAAAAGAAATATATACATGTATGTTCCAAGTTGCGTAGGTCTATGAATATGTATTATCATTACCATCACCATCAGAAGGATTCAATTGAGTTCTTTGACACTTTGTTTGAATTTTTCTCCTGTTTGCTCTGTATTCATTGTTTTACCTTTTATAATGAACTGTTGTAGTTTCCACACGACCCGTCTTTCAAATTATTTTAACTAAGTATTGCATTTCTGAGAACCAAAGTATGCTTACATGTACCTCTGCTTTGGGACTCTTCTCACCCAGCTGGCAAGTGACTGTTATTGTTCCTTCCCGAAACACAATATCATCGTCATCGCCCTTCACAGGTTGGAAACAGGGGTCATCTAATGCATGGACATCTTTCTGAAAAATCATGTGTACAAAAAGTATTCTGATAAAGTTATCTGGAATTTGTCAAGTAGATAGAAATCATGTATACACTTGTATTATACACCTAATCTCGATTTAGGCGTATTTCTACTTAAGTACGCGCTGGAAACGTCCTGAGAAATAAGATGTGGTACGGTTGCATGGGTCAACCAACTCATTAAGGGCGTGTTCATGCTTCACTTTTCCTGGCCAGAATCAGGCATCTGTTACGCGTTTAGTTTAAAACACGGTTGCGTCTTAGCTCACTTTTGTAGAATCACCGAAAAACGGCGATCACGATCGCCGATCGTAAACTCACAAAAAGATGCGTTTACAATTTGTAAACGCGTTTAAATGGGGTCAACGCACTGACCTCTAGTGGGTCTAGGTAGCATGCACAGTGAAGGTTTGCGAATCCAGCTGGAAGACCAATTAGGGCCACACAGAGAGAATTGCCTTGAGGAGCCAGAGAAGTTAGCATGAACAGTACACTGTGGAACAGCGATCACGATGAGCGTTTACGATGAGCGTTTCAGATCGCTCATTCTACCTTCAAAATCAAGCATGAACGCGCCCTTAGATCAGTGAAAATGGGCGTTATCTTTCAGGAAGATAACGTCCAAAGTGGCATCGATTGAAAGTGACAGCCAAAACAGTAGCCTTCTATTCACAGTAGGGATGTCATAGATAAGTCAAAAAGTATATTTTCGGCACCGATATATTTATTTGTTTAATTGATATTATGAAAGTGGAAAAGTTACAAGGCCTTAAAATGCAAGAAAGTTATCAAGATGTTGACTAGACCATGCTCGATGAATATTTACAAGCAAGACTAAAAAAGCCACACCTAAAAAGAACTAATATCATTATTTAAAGGACCAAAAGATGCTGAAGTAATAATGTTTTGTTTTAACAAACAAATACTTATGGTTAAAATGATAAATTTGCTTTCATTTTTTTAATATGGCAAGGCACGAAAACTGTTAATTTGTGACAGAGCTTTATAGTAGTGGGAATGTACCACATCCTCACCATCGACCCCAGGATAAACAAATCCTTTCTGCAGTGATCAGGCTTAAATATGCCCCCTAAAAATGGTGTTAATGTCTGTTTACCCATTTCTGGCCATGTGGCTTCTTGACGAAGCGAACCTCCAGTATTGGTTTTCTAGAGTGAGGCATTAGTCTGGGAAGAAAGGACATGCACGACAGTAATATACCCTTCAGAGATCGCCTATTCCGAATAAAGGCAAAGAATCCTCCAGAAAAATGGCTGATTAAGACCTCTAGCCATCGTTCTTGTACGGAACAAATAATGTTGTCAGGATCCGAAAGCCGTTTAGGTGTACCTTTGAAATAAGACAAAACAAATTCAATTCAATAAAAAATGACAGGAAACTATCTCAATTGTCTTATACCTATAGCATCACATTTTTTGCGACTGGTATACAATTCAAAAGGGAAAAATTACAAAAACATGACTAACTTTAATATATAATTGTTTGCACTATGATAAATATATATTAAAATGAACATTATATTCATGGAACATTTCTGTCATGAATCTCTCCTGGATAAGGGATAGGAAAAAAATGTGTATCTGGGCCTGAGGAAATAAAAAAAAAAGATTTTCTGATGACTGTTATTAATCTATCCTTATAACACATTATTAAACTGCTGTGAAATTTTTGGTGACATTTTAAAAAGTACCGGTATATAGCATTTGCAAAGAGCCTCTAAAACCATAGAGTTATGCACCCCCACATTAAACATGTTAAATGATGTCAAATCTGCAGTGGCAATGATGGCCACAGATGACTTCGATTTGCAGAGGTGAATCCCCCAGCCCCCTCATTATAATACCAATGAAAAATATAAAACAAAAATCTTAGAATACTAGAAAAATCTTAACTCATCCCATGAAATATTACGCAAGCTATTATGTAATTTTCTCTTAACACACAGCCAAAACATGTTCATACTTTGGAAAGGCTGAATACGTGATTTAATTACCTGACTGATTCCAGGAATACAGTATGGTCTTTACATTGTTAGGAGCAGTGACTAATGCACAGTGAGGTATTATCAGCTTTGCCGGTTTCTTAAAGCGTAGCCCAGACGGGTGACACTGGAAGCCATGGCTGACTAGAAGCTCGTCCTCTTTAAGTGTGAGGCCATTTGGAATCTCCGTCAGTACCTGAAGGCTGATTTCCTCATCTTCCTCAAGGGCACCAGGTGGAATGTGGAGTGTAAACCCATGGGATTTGGTGGACAGCTTTCCACCGAGGGCCCCAACCTTTCCAGTTGCAGAACTACTATCTGATAACAGCAATGCAAATATATCTATTAATATAGTTTTTATTTCAATCTTGTCCACAATAAGATAAACTTTATTGCTATACCATTCACAAGGGTTGTGTAAATTACTGAAACTCTGATATTCAATACGAGTTTGTAATATTTCAATCAGGGCCTATGATATATCAATAATGTATTCTCCACATTACACTTTATTTATATGTATCTTTTTATTTCTCTTCTTTTTTTAATATGTGGGAACTAATTTCTGCATTTATCTCTCTTATATATTTGGACCATTGATGTTGGTCTACATTCAGGAATACGAATGTAACCTAAAACCTAAAATATCACGTTTTAATCATTGTTAAACTTTAATCCATGACTTAATCGATAAGGAAAACAAATATCAGAAGCACTACTTGAGCTGTTATGCTGGAAAAAGCTGTTTGTGTTTGAAGGATGTTCTTACCTCCATCAGACTTGATCTCCTTTAAAGTAGGTGATCTGAAATTAATCATACATAAAAAGTGGTTAAGTCATTTTTATACAATTTGGGCAGACACATATGGAGGACAATTATTACTTTTAAATAAGGCTCTAATCTTAGCACTAGGTATAAAAAGAAGAAAATAATATATACCTTTGCAATTGGTAAAGTCGTAAAATACAAACATATAAAGAACTACAGTTAGAATATATCTTCTAAACGAACGTGGTAGAAATTGTGAATCGTTGACCTGAGTAGAAAGACAGAAATAGAGTAGTCAACCTTGTAGGCCTGAATTAGAAGCCCCAAACAAATTAAGAGTCACAATTTTCAATCTAATTGTCCCACTGTCACATCTTCTGTAAACTACCAAAGTTTACACTAAAGCCAATTGAATGGCTGTTTAAAAAATGTAATTCCATTACCAAATCTAAAAAAAAAAAAATCTTTTATCAATCTTTTGCCTGAAAAATTGACAAGGAAATTAGTATTCCTTATGATATGAAAGAATCACCTCGCCAAAATCATCTGTTTGACCACGTCGTCCTTGGCATATTGGAAAGGTACATTGCCTCTCTCATCCTTGACATCTAACTTGGCTCCATTCTCTAGGAGATAAAACACCAAAGCCCTCTCGGGAGATAGTTCGCCCTTGTAATACTCATCAGAGATCTAAAACAAAAGAAACATTTTCTTCTTAGTAAAGTATCGACCATTAATAGTCAAGGTGAATAAGCATCACGAGCATGGTTTTACGCTGCCTCTTGGATTCACAGTATTGGAAATCGCTTTTGACGTTGTAAACTTCCCCATAAACACAAACACACCCCCACACACCAACATACACATTTTCTTGGACCAATCAGGCCATAACGACAACATGCATGTAGACTCCAAAACTGACCAATATTTTGCCGTAATGTAATTTGTTGTTCAGACTCTCGTCTGTCTGGTGTCGGTCTCATTAGTGTTACTCACCTTTCTTAGTGTGTCAGTTTCTTGCACAATTTTCTCGCTGTTATAGCAGAGTTTAATTGCTTTATGGAGACACGTCTGTCCATCAGGTGACTGGATATTGAGATCAGCTCCCTCAGAAACTAACTTCTCAATGGTAGAGGTATGACCGCATTGGATGGCAACATGGATATCCGATACATCAGTCTGGACAAGATGGATATAAGAAAATATGCAGCATGAAAACTTGAGAATTAAAACAAAATATTGACAGGCGATCAAATAATTCTTGCACTTGTAAGTTGTCTATGCCATCTATGAAACAGCAACAAGGTATCACTGGAATTATAATATAAGTGGAGATACAAATGCAGTAAGTCAGCTTTGGGCTGGTCAAGTCTGAACAAAATAATGATAGGTAGCCAATGCCTTATATGCTCTAAGTTGGATTTCAGATCAATTTGACATAAAGAGTTCTTTTTTAAATGTTTACCTTGGAATGGGAATGGTCCAAGAATAGATCAGCAATGCTTTCGTAGCCGAGGATTGAAGACAGATGTTGAGGTGTCTGGCCGTGAACGTCTCCTATGTCAAAACGTGCTTCTCCTGTCATAAGGACTTTAACTACATCAAGGTTACGATTCCAAACAGCACTGTGTAATGCAGTCCAACCGTCATTATCTCTCTTATTCACCTCAGCTCCTTGACTGATCAGATATTCAGTGATATCTAGATGACCATTCTGAGCAGCACTATGTAATGCAGTCCTACCATCATCATTTCCCTTATTCACCTCAGCTCCTTGACTGATCAGATATTTGGTGATATCAAGATGACCATTCTGAGCAGCACTGCGTAATGCAGTCCACCTGTCATTATGTCCCTCATTCACCTCAGCTCCTTGACTAATCAAATATTTGATAACATCAAGATGACCATTCTGAGCAGCACTATGAAATGCAGTCCTACCGTCATTATCTCCCTTATTCACCTCAGCTCCTTGACTAATCAGATATTTGGTGATATCAAGATGACCATTCTGAGCAGCACTATGTAATGCAGTCCTACCCTCATAATTTCTCTTATTCACCTCAGCTCCTTGACTAATCAGATATTTGGTAATATCAAGATGACCATTCTGAGCAGCAATGTGTAATGCAGTCCAACTGTCTCTTTTTCCCTTATTCACCACAGCTCCTTGACTGATAAGATATTTTTTGATATCAAGATGAGCATTGTGAGCATCAACGTGTAATGCAGTCCACCCATCATCTCCCTTATTTACCTCAGCTCCATGACTGATCAGATATTTAGTGACATCAAGATGACCATTCTGAGCAGCACTGTGTAATGCAGTCTTACCATCACCATTTCCCTTATTTACCTCAGCTCCTTGACCGATCAGATAATTAGTGACATCAAGATGACCATTCTCAGCAGCATTGTGTAATGCAGTCTTACCGCCACAATTTCCCTTATTTACCTTAGCTCCTTGACTGATGAGATATTTGGTAACATCAAGATAACCATTCTGACCAGCAATGTGTAATGCAGTCCAATTGTCTCTTTTCCCCTTATTCACCTCAGCTCCTTGACTGATGAGATATTTGGTGATATCAACATGACCATTGTGAGCAGCAATGTGTAATGCAGTTTCATCGTCTTTATTTCCCTTATTCACCTCAGCTCCTTGACTGATGAGATATTCGGTGATATCAAGATGACCATTGTGAGCAGCAATGTGTAATGCAGTCACACCGTCATTATCTCCCTTATTCACCTCAGCTCCTTGACTGATCAGATATTTGGTGATATCAAGATAACCATGCTGAGCAGCACTGTGTAATGCAGTCCACCCGTCATTAACTCCCTTATTCACCTCAGCTCCTTGACTGATGAGATATTTGGTAACATCAAGCTGACCCTTGTGAGCAGCAATGTGTAATGCAGTCACACTGTCATCTCCCTTATTCACCTCAGCTCCTTGACTGATCAGATATTTGGTGATATCAAGCTGACCCTTGTGAGCAGCAATGTGTAATGCAGTCACACCGTCATTATCTCCCTTATTCACCTCAGCTCCTTGACTAATCAGATATTTGGTGATATCAAGATGACCGTTTTGAGCAGCACTATGAAATGCAGTCCTACCTTTATCATTTCCTTTATTCACCTCAGCTCCTTGACTGATCAGATATTCAGCGACATCAAGGTGACCATTCTGAGCAGCACTGTGTAATGCAGTCCAACCGTTTTCTTTTACTCCATTTACCTCAGCTTCTTGACGGATAAGATATTCGGTGATAGCAAGATGACCCTCGTGAGCAGCACTGTGTAATGCAGTTTCATCATCTTTATTTCCCTTATTCACCTCAGCTCTTTGACTGATGAGATATTTGATGATATCAAGATGACCATTGTGAGCAGCAATGTGTAATGCAGTCACACCGTCATTATCTCCCTTATTCACCTCAGCTCCTTGACTGATCAGATATTTGGTGATATCAAGTTGACCATTCTGAGCAGCACTATGTAATGCAGTCCTACCATCATCATTTTCCTTATTCACCTCAGCTCCTTGACTGATCAGATATTTGGTGATATCAAGATGACCATTCTGAGCAGCACTGCGTAATGCAGTCCACCTGTCATTATGTCCCTCATTCACCTCAGCTCCTTGACTAATCAAATATTTGATAACATCAAGATGACCATTCTGAGCAGCACTATGAAATGCAGTCCTACCTTTATCATTTCCTTTATTCACCTCAGCTCCTTGACTGATCAGATATTCAGCGACATCAAGGTGACCATTCTGAGCAGCACTGTGTAATGCAGTCCAACCGTTTTCTTTTACTCCATTTACCTCAGCTCCTTGATGGATAAGATATTCGGTGATAGCAAGATTACCATTGTGAGCAGCAATGTATAATGCAGTTTCATCATCTTTATTTCCCTTATTCACCTCAGCTCCTTGACTGATGAGATATTTGGTGATATCAAGATGACCATTGCGAGCAGCAATGTGTAATGCAGTCACACCTTCTCTATCTCCCTTATTCACCTCAGCTCCTTGACTAATCAGATATTTGGTGATATCAAGATGACCATTCTGAGCAGCACTATGAAATGCAGTCCTACCTATATCATTTCCTTTATTCACCTCAGCTCCTTGACTGATCAGATATTCGGCGACATCAAGGTGACCATTCTGAGCAGCACTGTGTAATGCAGTCCAACTGTTTTCTTTTACTCCATTTACCTCAGCTCCTTGACGGATAAGATATTCGGTGATAGCAAGATGACCTTGGTGAGCAGCAATGTATAATGCAGTTTCATCATCTTTATTTCCCTTATTCACCTCAGCTCCTTGACTGATGAGATATTTGGTAACATCAAGCTGACCCTTGTGAGCAGCAATGTGTAATGCAGTCACACCGTCATTATCTCCCTTATTCACCTCAGCTCCTTGACTAATCAGATATTTAGTGATATCAAGATGACCGTTCTGAGCAGCACTATGAAATGCAGTCCTACCTTTATCATTTCCTTTATTCAACTCAGCTCCTTGACTGATCAGATATTCGGCGACATCAAGGTGACCATTCTGAGCAGCACTGTGTAATGCAGTCCAACCGTTTTCTTTTACTCCATTAACCTCAGCTTCTTGACGGATAAGATATTCGGTGATAGTAAGATGACCTTGGTAAGCAGCAATGTATAATGCAGTTTCATCATCTTTATTTCCCTTATTCACCTCAGCTCCTTGACTGATGAGATATTCGGTGATATCAAGATGACCATTGTGAGCAGCAATTTGTAATGCAGTCAAACCGTCATTAACTCCCTTATTCACCTCAGCTCCTTGACTGATCAGATATTTGGTGATATCAAGATGACCATTGTGAGAAGCAATGTGTAATGCAGTCACACCATCATTACCTCCCTTATTCACCTCAGCTCCTTGACTGATCAGATATTTGGTGATATCAAGTTGACCATTCTGGGCAGCACTATGAAATGCAGTCCTACCTTTATCATTTCCTTTATTCACCTCAGCTCCTTGACTGATCAGATATTTGATAACATCAAGATGACCATTCTGAGCAGCACTTTGAAATGCAGTCCTACCTTTATCATTTCCTTTATTCACCTCAGCTCCTTGACTGATCAGATATTCGGCGACATCAAGGTGACCATTCTGAGCAGCACTGTGTAATGCAGTCCAACCGTTTTCTTTTACTCCATTTACCTCAGCTCCTTGATGGATAAGATATTCGGTGATAGCAAGATTACCATTGTGAGCAGCAATGTGTAATGCAGTTTCATCATCTTTATTTCCCTTATTCACCTCAGCTCCTTGACTGATGAGATATTTGGTGATATCAAAATGACCATTGTGCGCAGCAATGTTTAATGCAGTCACACCGTTATTATCTCCCTTATTCACCTCAGCTCCTTGACTGATCAGATATTTGGTGATATCAAGATGACCGTTCTGAGCAGCACTATGAAATGCAGTCCAACCGTTTTCTTTTACTCCATTTACCTCAGCTCCTTGACTGATCAGATATTCGGTGATAGCAAGATGACCATGGTGAGCAGCAATGTATAATGCAGTTTCATTGTCTTTATTTCCCTTATTCACCTCAGCTCCTTGACTGATGAGATATTCGGTGATATCAAGATGACCATTGTTCGCAGCAATGTGTAATGCAGTCACACCGTCATTATTTCCCACATTCACCTCAGCTCCTTGACTGATCAGATATTTGGTGATATCAAGCTGACCCTTGTGAACAGCATTGTGTAATGCAGTCCACCCGTCATTATGTCCCTTATTCACCTCAGCTCCTTGACTAATCAAATATTTGGTAACATCAAGTTGACCATTCTGAGCAGGACCGTTTAATGGAGTCCTTCCCTCATGATCTCCCTCATTCACCTCAGCTCTTTGGCTGATGAGATATTTGGTTCCATCAAGATGACCCTCGTGAACAGCATTGTGTAAGGTTGTTTGTCTATCTGGAGTCGCCTTCTCCACATCAGCACTTTGGTTTATGAGATTATCAGTGACGGTTCTATCGTCTTTCTTTACCACATTATGTATACCGGTACTTGTGTTTCCATTTTGGTCTGTCAGGTTTATGTTAAAATCCTGTTTTTTTACGCCTTTGAATTTACCCCTCATTTCTGCCTCATGAAGCTGTTGTTTATGTCCTCCGTATTTGAAAAAGCACAACCTTACCATTACCAGACATCACAATCTAGCACAGTTCCTTGTAACGTCTACTTGTCTCTTAACGCTCGTCTTCGAAATGTACGATTAAGAATCTAAATCTTTTGAAGCAGATAGAGCCGTTGCATTCTGCATTTAACCAGCGTAAGAATACACCACACAGACTTGTTTCTTTTCTCTCAATTTGCAGTCGTCTTTTTGTTGTTTTCAACAAGTTTCAAAGTCCTGTGCAGTGAGCTAAATCGTAATTCAAACATCTGTCGTTCCTATGCACTGTTAGGCTTCTCTCTTTCCTCTTTTTATTTTGGCAATCATCAACAAAAACTTAAACGCTGTCGCCCGGTTACTAAGCAACGGTACTCCTGGACCGACAATGCAAGTCATGAACTTCGAGCCGTGCTTGACTGCATCGATTGGGATGTATTGTTCGATTCAGCCAACTCGCTAGAAGAGACCATAGAGATAATCACAATTTATGTCAAGTTTAGTGTTGATACTATTGAAGCTGTAGTAGCTAGACAGCTGTATGACAAAGACAGAATTGCAAGAATAATAAGCACATATGCAAATGAATTTGACCCCAACAAGTATGTACGGTATATCGATTACAGCTTCGATCGATCACAGAATCATCTATGCAAACAATCTTGGCTATAAAACCCAACATATAGACGTGTTTGCCAATCATTATACTACATGTATATCATGCAATTCATAAGGCTCCTATGGCTCCTTGTAACTTGGCAGCCTAACTAAATTGAATCAACTCCAACATCAAAAGAAGAATGACTTTTCATAACCCCACATATGCCTTTTTATGTAGGTACCGGTAGCTATATAGTAAGTACAGATTCTTCCTAGCTATCTTCATTCATCTTTGTCCTAAATGATCCCAACTTTAGTTCTTTCATATCTATGATAAATGAAGCCTGTCTCATACGGTCATAAGTCATATATTTCGCACCATATCAGTTGTTACTCTTTACCTTATACAATATTTCATAAATGGTTCCATGTAAATTCATACACAGTTGTATGTTACTTGTGTATGAATGTATCGCTACATACAGCCAGACTTGGCTTTATATCCAAATTAATCTTCATAAACCTTTATTAATTGTACTTTCGGATTAATTTCCAACTATGTTTTTTTAACATGCTTTTAAAGTTAAACAGTAGCATCGATTATAAAACATTGCCAGATTTTCCTTGATCGCTCTCCCCACAAATAATGGTTCAAGGTCTCAAAAAGCATTTTGAATGTGTTGAGCCTGAGTTAGAACTCTTGGAATTCATCACTTATCCCTCGTGATCCAAAGAATTCCATGAACACAATTAAGCTACATTATATACATGATTGTTGTAGCCACACTTTAAAAATTGTTTTCATATAATCTTATAATAACGTCTATATTCATTGCAGTTAATACCTAGTGTACACGATCATTGTAGTAAAAGAAATGAGCAATCTTCATAAAACCTTGCAATGAAGAAAATATCTTCTGTAATTAGTGTCTTATACTTGACCATAGTAGCAATACAAGTGAAACACTGGACATATAGCCTCATAGTAAAGACAATTTAGTTCGGTAATTATTGTAATAATGTATATGATCATTGTCGCAATAGAAAAGTAAATGTTTTCAAACAAACTTTCCTTTGAAAGTATTAGGCTACATTATATACATAATTGTTGCAACCATACTTTCAAAAATCATTGTCATATAATCTTTTTCATATAATCTCAAAATAGCGCCTATATTCATTTTGGTTATATACACGATCATCTTGGTAAAACAAATGGACAGTCTTAATATAAAACCTTGTAATGAAGAAAATATCTTCTGTAATTACTATCATAATGTACATGACCATTGTAGCAATACAAATGAAACACTAGTCATATATTCGTATAAGACATTTTGGTCTGTAGTCTTTATTACATGATTATCAATACAAATTGAACAGTTTTAAGACCAACTGATGATGACCCATATATTTATTGTATTCATTACCTTTACGTGCAACCTCTGAAATTATTAAGCTGGATTGTGTACATGATTGTTGCAGCCATACATCAAAAAAAATTCATATAAGCTTATAATAACGCTTATATTCATTTCAGTTATATACATGAACATCGTAGTAAAACAAATAAAATGAAACCTTGCAATGAAGAAAATATCTTCTGTAATTATTATCATAATGTATATTATTATTTTAGCGATAGAAAGGCAAAAGTTTTCAAACAACCTTGCAGTAAAGAAAATATCCTCTGAAAATGTTATAAAGCTAACTTATATAATGTACATGATTGTTGTAGCCATACAACTAGAACCGTGTTCATACAACCTAATAATAACGCATACGTTCATTTCAGTAATACCTAGTGTACATAATCATTGTAGAAACAGAAATGATCACCCTTCATAAAACCTTGCAATGAAGAAAATTTCTTCTTCAATTAGTGTCTTACAGTGTATATATGATCACATGGCCATAGTAGCAATACAAGTGAAACACTGGACATATAAGCCTAGTAAAAACATTTTAATCTGTAGTAATTGTCTTCAAGAAAGATTACCGAGAGTCCTTTCAGGGCTCCTCAATCCTCCTTAATCCTCCCCTCTCTCACATGGTGCACCCGCAAGCCTACTGTATAGTACATGTAATTGTCTTATTTACATGATTATCAATACAAATTGAAAAGTTTTCAAACCACCTTATGATGAACAATATATTTATCGTATTCATTACCTTTACATACCTGCCAACCACCCCGATTTAGGCGGAGTTCCTCCGCATTTTTCATACCAACTCCGAATTCCGAGTGCATGCCTCAAAACTCCGATTTTTTTAAATTTTAAAATATTTTTAAAACAAACGACTGTTGCATAAGACTAAAGCATAACACAGCACTGATAACCAGATCACGCCGACATCCGCGCTCGCGCTCATAGAAGATATACACAGCGCAGCCCGAACGTGATCGTTAGTTCCGCAGTCATTATCCATGTACTGCATGTACTAGTACATGGAAGCACGTGCGCAAGCTATATCGATAAAGTGTGTGCGGACGTTGTACTAATACATACACTACATGCAGCGTTACATTGCATAGTAACTGCATGCGTATAGCCCACGTGTATTTATATTACATGTGCAGTTGATACACCGTGCATAAACACTGTATACATTGGCGTGTTTTCTTCAATGCTTGTGCGATGATTGCGATCGTGGAAGCTTGTTATTTACCGGACTTCCTCGGATTTATTTTGGATTACTACTACTATATTCTTCTTCTTCGTTGATTTCTCCATTTTTGAAGGACAAAATGGGTAAGACTCGTGCTGTTCATAATCAGAAGTATAAGAAAGAATACAAAAATTGTTTATGTGTGGGGCGAAAAGGTTGAAGGAAAAGGCCCATTTGCACCATTAAAATGGAGAGAAAAAAAAATAGACCCTAAAGTCCTGTGTACCCCCCCCCCCCCCCCCCCAATCTACGGGCTACTACCCCAATCCTTCGGTGGTTCGCGACCTCGTAGTCCATCCAGAAAAATTTACTCCTAATTTCTCTTGTCTCAGGTTGGCAGGTATGCCTTTACGTGCAACACGATTGTAGCAAAAGAACTGAAACAGTATTCATACAACTAAGAAAATATATTCTGTAATTATTATCTTAATTATGTGATGAATGTAGCTACAGAACAGCAAAAGTTTTTAAACAACCTTGCTATTATAAAGAAACTATCCTCTGAAATTATTGAGCTACATTATATACATGATTGATTAAGCCATACATCAAAAATCATTTTTTCATATATTCTAACGCCTATGTTCATTTCGGTTATTTACATGATCATCGTTGTAAAACTTCAAATACACAGTCTTGATAAAACCTTGCAATGAAGAAAATATATTCTGTAATCATTATAATGTATATGATTATTGAAGCAATAAAAAAGCAAAAGTTTTCAAACAACCGTGCACTTAAAAAATATCCTCTGAAAATGTTATATACATGCAGCTACCTTATATGCATGATTGTTGTAGCCATATATCATGAATCGTTTTCATATAGTCTTATATAATGATGCATATATTCATTCCGGTTATTTACATGATCATCATAGTAAAACTTCAAATAGACAGTCTTAATAATACCATGCAATGAAAAATGTCTTCTGTAATTATTGTCCTATGTACATGACCATATAGTAGCAATACAAGCAAAACACTGGACATATAGCCTCAAAGTAAAGACATTTTAGTCTGTAATTATTGTCTTCTTTACATGATTATTCTATCAATGCAAATTGAACAATTTTCAAACCACCTTATGGTGAACCATATATTGTATTTATTACCTTTACGTGCAACATCATTGTGGCGACAGAACTTCAACAGTATTCATACAACTCAGAAAATATATTCTGTAATTATAATATCATATGTATATGATTAATATAGCAACAGAACAGCAAAAGTTTTCAAACAACCTTGCTATAAAGAAACTATCCTCTCATTAAGCAACATTATATACATGATTGTTGCAGCTATATATCAAAAATCGTTTTCATATAATAGAATAACACCTATATTCATTTTGGTTTATATACACGATCATCGTAGTCAAACATATGGACAGTCTTAAAGGTATATGCAAAGTTTTGGGGAAATTTGAAAATTTGATTGATAGTAATTCTTTAAAATAATGATATATTTGGATGCCCTTGTGAATGTTTTATAAGCACTAGAAAATTTAGCCCCTAAAATACTTCTGCTTTCGAGAAATTTAATAATAAAAAATGTACAAATTTCAAATTTCAAATTTCAAATTTCAAATTTCAAATTTCAAATTTCAAATTTCAAATATTTCAAATGGCGCCTGAGGCCATTCCATGTGATAGCTGCGACCATGAAGATCTCAGAATATGCAGTTCTGATGTATAATTTCCAAACGGGAATAGCAAATCGATAGATTGTAGTGAAAAACATTGTTTTGAAGCTAAAGAAATATTAGTCTTGAGAGGGCGCTATATAAAATAAAGAGTTAATTATTTACAATTTCATTGAAATCAAATTCATGACCCCATACCAAAACTTTGTAATACCTTTAATAAAACCTAACAATGAAGAAAATATCTTCTGTAATTATTGTCTTATTTATATGATTATTGTAACAGTAGCTCTGAAACAGTTTTGATACAACAAAGTAATTATATTCTGTAAGTATTATTTTATGTACATGATTATTGTAGCAATAGAACTGTAACACAATTCATTTCAACTAAGAAAATATATTCTGTTATTATTATCATAATGTATATGATTATCGTAGTAATGGAAAAGCAAAAGTTTTCAAACAACCATGTAATAAAGAAAATATCCTCTGAAATGTTATAGCTTCCTTATTGTTGTAGCCATACAACTAGAACCGTGTTCATACAACCTTATGGTAAGGCATATACTCATTGCAGTGACCATGATTGTAATACTAGAAATGAGCAGTCTTCATAAAACCATACAACTAGAACCGAGTTCAAACAATTGCTAAATCTTACATGCAATCTGCCTCGCTAGTCTCTCAAAAAAGCCAGTACCATTTCACCAAAAATTGGAGCCTTTTCGCAAGAATTTGGCATCGCGTATAAAATTGGTGTATATCTATACGTGGACACATGTTAGTACATAGTACATATCTTGTGCTCAATTAGCGCTCGATTAGCAAATCAGTATTTTGGAAGGTCACTTAAGTGCCCATTTCCAGTTAGAATGAGAGGCTTTGCGTGTATGCTTTCATGCACGGTTGTGACCGTGTGCGCGAAGTAGTTAAATGCAGAGTTCAAAGAAGTTTGCTTTTCTGAAAATCTGTATCTGTATGGTTTGGTCAGCAAAATGTCCTCTTCAGACACATCCACCTTCGAACGTTATGATATAATGAAGGTTTACACACAAAATGTATTTACATTTTGTTAAGCGGTTTATCAAACATCAGGTGACTAAAAGGTACTATGTCTCATTTGCAGGCCCAAAAAATGAACAGGTTAAATTCAACGGCATTTGAAAGTAAATACTAATTTAGAACTTCCCTTAAAGAAAAGGGGGGCTTGAAAATGTCTTTAAGTAGGAAAATAACGAGTATTAGTTGTCGAATCAACTTAAGAGCTATAGAGCCAATAAGTAATTGTCTGATTTTCCGACCATTGTACCGAATGGTCATACTTTTTATACTGTGCAAAGATTCAATCAGTTTAATTTTGGCCATCACAAGAAGTGGGTTATTGATGTAGAAAAATGCTCATGTACCCTTTACAGCTCATGTTATGTATGTTATTTCCAAAGAAGAAAAAATGCCAGTCAGTCACTCAATAGTGTCTGACAGTGAAGTCTAGCCAGTAAAGAGGTTTCCTTGCATAATTTGAATATTAGGACACTGCTAAAGTTTAAATTTCACAGTTGGGACATGCATGACATATTCATAATTCCTGCAAAGTTCTACAGAATTTGATGTTGGCTGCAAAAGGGACATAGTATCTTTAAGGAAGAAAAAATAATACTGAAAAAAGAAGAAGAAAAAATCAATAGTAGAGTATGTCTTTGCATGTTGAAGATGTCATTACCGGGTAAATGCGGTTTGATCATGAAAATAAATATAAAATCTGTACGATTAAGAAACAAGGTAGAATTTACACAAAGTAATATAAATTAAAATCTTTCATCACGTTACTCAACCAACCATTTGAAACATCCGCAAAAAAAGGAATAGTCATATTTCAGTGTTGAGTGCGTTGTATTCATTAAGATCTATGTACATCTCACTCGTACTCTCTCGTTCTGGCATTACATCTAATCCGCGTACTTGTCTACAAGTCCTCCTGCTTCTATCTCGATAAGGATTGCATTTACATCCTTTCTGCTCCGAGTTGATGCAGCTTTCCATGTTTGAAGGAGGTGTATGTACTGCTCAGTTATGTCTCTATACTTATCTCTGATACCTTCAGCGGTGCTGTAATCGATGCGAAGAGCAACGTAAAGAGGGCTCCACCGATCAGGTGCTAGAAGCTTTGCTACTTTCAGGATATTCGCATCTGTCACTTTCTGTTCATCTGATGGACTGAAATTTAAAATCAATACTTGCAATAATGAATTAAACCATTGTCTTATCTTAAGTTATTCATATATATATCTCCAAAATTATTTACATCTTTATATATAGGATGCGCATATTTTGATGCATAACATTAATATTTTTCAAAGTTAAATATAATCATTACTTGATAAATTTCTAAAGACAGAAACAATTTCTTTGTGTACGGAGCATCATTATTTCTTGAATTTTTGTGTATTTTCTATAACTCCAAGCAAAAATCTAGACTTCCTCCTATATTAATACACACCCACCCATGCACACACATAAACATGTATATTGCTTCTACTCACATTTCATTTCTGGTTGGTGAAGGAGCGTTCTGTTCTGTAGTCTCTTTGCCGATCCCTGTCATCAACACAAATAATACCAATTACCAATTGTTTATTAAGCACTCTCTTTTTTTTAGTATTATCTGTTTTCTGGATACAGTCTCCCCATATTTCCTACATGTGCCTGTTCCTGAGCTAATTCCTACGTCTCTGTTTCAAGCTTTAGTATATTAACAAGGGTTATCTACATGAAAGTATGTTTTCACACATATGACGTAAGAAATTAAATCAAAATCCAGTTGGTCCAATACCCAGATCGTCTATTTTTTCCTTTAGTCTATATACAGATTTGCTCCACTATAAACCTGGTCCAGTCAGCGTTTTGTACAATCATTATTTAGTCTAAATAGTAAGTAGGGCCAATCTATAATCATGTGGTTCTAATTGCCACTTCCTCACATCAATAATTGTACGGCTTGATCCAAAAACCATTTGGTCCATCATCATTCGGTCCATTTCGTCTGTAATAAAATGGTCCGAACTTCTACTTTTTCAGGCCTGATAAAAACCTGATTTAAATCGGTTTCCTGATTTTTTTGATTTTCCCCGATTTTTTACCAGATTTTTCTCTAATCTTCCCTATTTTGCCCTATTTTTTCCCCAATTTTCTTACTCGAAAGGGGGGAATGTTGTTAGATGCCATTTTTTCCCCGCGAATCCTCTTCTCTTTTTTTTACTCAAGGGGGGCGTGGTTGAGGGGAAAACAAAAAACCTATTTTTTTTTTAGTGCTCACTATCACCCCTTTACTTTTTTCAATGTTGTGATCATTTAATTTCTGTGTTGCGTTTATATATGCACCATATGTCCAGTTGTACAATGTCGATTACCAATAGGATGTCATTTTGTGATACCGTAAGCTATGAAATATTGATACTCGGGGATAAGAACAACGAAGCATCTGCAGGAAATATTTTACCTTCGAAACGTGTGTTGAATTTGATCGTCTGTGTAGAGGTTTGAACCACTTCAAGTGTCACTAATGTCTCATCACTCTCCTCGGTTAGATCAAGCTCAAAGTACTTTGTCACTTTCGTTTGTGTCCTCATGTCGCTGAACTGAATAGCCTGAGGAAATTGCCAGATTATTTAATTAATTTGCATTCATGATTGTTTGAAATATGCGCCAAAACGCAGATGTACATGTAGAGTACTGATGAAAATAATGAAGAAATATTGTCTGTATTTTTTAAAAACTTTGTTCTCATCTCTTCCATCGTTTCGCATCTAATTTCTTCAAAATAAATTCAATTTTTTTTTCATCCCCAGCGACCAGCGTACAGTTGCATGAACTAATTTCGTTATTTTTTAGTGAATTTTGTCAAAGCGTCATTCAAATTTGTCACTCGTTCGCTTGCTATAATTATATACATGTATATGTGCAATGTTACTTCTTTTCATTTACAGCTGTATACCCGAAACCTGCAAATTACAAAATACGTATATATATATATGAATATAATTCTAGTAGCATAGGTCTTTGAATATTTAATATCATTCATCACCATCAGAACGATTCAATTGAGTTATTTGGCACTTTGTTTTATTTTTATCCCGTTTGATCTGCATTGATTTGTTCCCGTTTCCACATGGCCCTTGTTTCAATTTATTTTAACTAAGTATAGTGATTCCGAGAACCAAAGTTCACTTACATGTACATCTGATTTGCAAGCGACTGTTAGTGTTCCCTCCTGAAACACAATATCATCGTCGTCCCCCTTTACAGGTTGGAAACAGCGGTCATTTAGTTCGTGGACATGGTACTGAAAAGTGCACAAAATGATTCTGATAAAGTATCTGGAAATTGTCAAGTAGATAGAAATCATATACACTTGTATACAACTACTCTCAGATTCATGTGTATTTCAACTAAAGTACGAATCGTGAAATAAGCTGTCTTTACATGGGTAAACCAATTTAATTAGGTCAGTGAAAATGGGCTTTATCTGTAAGGAAAATCAGAAAACTAAGATGACATTAATTGAGATAAAAAGTCAGAACCATACAGGGCTAGGGTATTCACAGTAGGGATGTGACAGGTAAATCTGAAATTGTATTTACGACATCAGGATATTCATTTGTTCAACCGATATTATGAAAGTGGAAAAGTTACAAGGTATGGTCTAGAATGCAGTTATGAAGAGGTTTACTAGACCAAGCTCAATAAATATTTACGACCAAGACTTAAAGAGCCAAAAAGAGAAATAACATTGTTATTTAAAGAACCAAAAGGTGCTTAAGGAAGTTAAAGTTATGTTTCAACTTTGTTTTAACATACAAATACTTACGATTAATGTATAAATTTGCTTGATATTTATAATACAGGCAAGGCTCTAATACTATTAAGTTTAACTGAGCTTTTTTTTAATGAGAGAGCAACACACCCTCACCATCGACGCCAGAATAAACAATGCCTTCCTGCAATGATCAGGTATAAATACGCCCCCTCCCCCAAAAAACAAAATGAAATAAAAATGGTGTTAATGTCTGTTTACCCATTTCTGGTCATGTGGCTTCTTGACGAAGCGAACCTCTAGTATTGGTTTTCTGGAGGGAGGCATGAGTTTGGGAAGAAACGACATACATGACAGTAATATGCCCTTCAGAAATAGCCAGTCCCAAAATACTGCAAAGAATCCTCCAGAAAAGTGGCTGATTGAGACCTCTAGCCAACGTTCCCGTACGGAACAAATAACGTTGTCGGGATCCGAAAGCCGCTTAGGTGTACCTTGAATATAAAAATAGTCACAAATTCAATTCAATAAAAAACGACAGAAAACTATCTCAATTGTCTAATACCTATTAGGCTTATGCATCAAATTTGTTGCAACTGGGAAAAGGGGAAAAAATACAAAAACAAGACAAACTTTATTATATAATTGTACGTAGGATTAATAAAAAATTTGGCTATAAGAAGACTAACTATTGATATATTTGTCAATTACATTCAATGAAAAATTCTTTCCGTCCAAAATCAAAATGACGTTATTTTCTTGGAACATTTCTGTCATGAATCTCTCCTGGATACAGGAAGGAAAAAACGCGTACCTGGGCCTTAATCTGTTTGTTAATGGAGGAAATATACAGTTGATTTTCTGATGACCATTACTAATCTATCCTTAAAGCACACTAACTACTGTGAAATTTGTGGTGACATTTAAAAAAGTATATAGCATTTGCATATAAGCCCCTAAAAGTGTTCGCCAATTGCAGGGCTTGGGGAGTTATGCACCCCACATTAAAGGACAAGTCCACTCGAAAAATAACTTACTTTCAATAAAAGCAGAAAAATCAGACAAACCAATCAAAAAAAGTTTGAGCAAAATCGGATAACTAATAAGAAAGTTATGAATTTTTGAAAAAGTATGTAAAACTATGGAACAATGAGAATCACAACACAAATTGCCAAGATGGTTATCAGTTTGTGACGTCATGTCCTCACAACTTATCAATTGCTTTACATAGTTTAATCCCATTAATTTCCCTTTTTATCCCCCAAAACTTGATTTCCACATCCCTTTGCCCAGGTTATATGATTTGTATCATATTGCGTGCATGACATTTCCCAAAAACTTTTATGAATTTTGAAGAATTGATACTATTTTCTGAATATTGTATTTCATAATTATTGATGTTTATATAAATAGTTTAACAAAATTCAAATTTTTCATGATTTAACTGGACAAAAATTACTCTTTATTTGTGCATCCACACAAACACATATTACTAACAATCTAACTTGGATGCTGGTGTGAAGAAATAAGATTCTTAGGGTGAAAATAGAAAATTTATATTATCAATATACAGAAAATAATTAGTGGATAGTGAGGACCATATGTCACAGACTCATGAGTGAGTTGCCAATTTGTGTAGTGATTTTCAAAGTTGTTCATGTCATTAAAAATTCATAACTTTCTTATTAGTTATCCGATTTAGCTCAAACTTTTTTTGATTGGTTTGTCTGATTTTTCTGGTTCTATTGAAAGTAAGTTATTTTTCGAGTGGACTTGGGCTTTAAACACGTTAAATAATGTAAAGCCTGCAGTGGCAAAGACGGCCACAGATGACCTCGATTTGCAGAGGCGAATACCCCCCCCCCTCATTATAATACCAACAAAAAGTATTAAACAAAAATCTTAGAATACTAGAAAAATCCTAACTCATCCCTTGAAAATGTTACTTGATTACATCCAGCAGATTATATGCCAGTTCACTAACTATATTATGCAAAATATTATGTGATTTTCTCTTAACACATAGCCCGAACATGTTTACATTTGCGGACATGCTAAAAACGTGATTTAGTTACCTGACTGATTCCAGGAATACAGTATGGTTCTTGACATCGTTAGGAACAGTGACTAATGCACAGTGAGGTATTATCAGCTTTGCCGGTTTCTTAAAGCGTAGCCCGGACGGGTAACACTGGAAGCCATGGCTGACTAGAAGCTCGTTCTCTTTAAGTGTGAGGCCATTTGGAATCTCTGTCAGTACCAGAAGGCTGATTTCCTCATCTTCCTCAAGGGCACCAGGTGGAATGTGGAGTGTAAACCCATGGGATTTGGTGGACAGCTTTCCACCGAGGGCCCCAAACTTTCCAGTTGCAGAACTACCATCTGATAACAGAATGCAAATATATCTATTAATATAGTTTTTATTTCAATCTTGTCCACAATATAAAGATAAACTTTATTGCTATACCATTCACAAGGGTTGTGTAAATTACAGAAACTCTAATATTCAATGTGAGTTTGTATTATTTCAATCAGGGCCTTTGATAATCAATACCGGTAATGTATTCTTCACATTACACTTTATTTATATGTATCTTTTTATTCATATTTTTTTCATTTCGGAACTAATTCAGCGTTTATCTCTTTTATTTGGACCATTGATGTGGGTCTACATTCAGGAATACGAATGTAACCTAAAAACCTAAAATATCATGTTTTAATCATTGCTAAACTTTAATCCATGACTTAATGGATAAGGAAAAAATATCAGAAGCACTAATTGAGCTGTTATGCTGGAAAAAGCTGTTTGTGTTTGAAGGATGTTCTTACCTCCATCAGACTTGATCTCCTTTAAAGAAGGTAATCTGAAATTAATCATACGTAAAAAGTGGTTAAGTCATTTTTATACAATTTGGGCACACACATATGGAGGAAAATTATTACTTTTAAATGAGGCTCTAATCTTAGCATTAGGTATAAAAAGAAGAAAATAATACATACCTTTGCCATTGGTAGAGCAGTAAAATACAAACATATAAAGAACTGCAGTTAGAATATATCTTCTAAACGAACGTGGTATAAAATGTGAATCATTGACCTGAGTAGAAAGGAAACAGAGAAAGAGTAGTTGACTTTGTAAGCCTGATTTAGAAGCCCAAAACGAATTAAGAGTCACAATTGTCACATAGAATGTACAATCTAATTGTCCCACCGTCTCATCTTCTGTTAAAATAAACTACCGTTTACACTAGAGCCAATGGAATGGCTGTTTAAAAAATGTCATCCCGTTACCAAATCTAAAAAAAGTAATATCTTTTATCAATCTTTTGCCTGAAAATAGACGGGGAAATTGATATTCCTTATGATATGAAAGAATCACCTCGCCAAAATCATCTGTTCGACCACTTCATCCTCGGCATATTGGAAAGGTACATTGCCTCTCTCATCCTTCACATCTAACTTGGCTCCATTCTCTAGGAGATAAAACACCAAAGCCCTCTCGGGAGATAGTTCGCCCCTGTAGTACTCATCAGAGATCTAAACAAACAAACAAAAAACAAAAAATTCTTAGTACAGTATCGTCCATAAATAGTCTAGGTGGATACGTATCACAATCATGGATTTACGCTGCCTCTTGGATTCACAGTATTAGAAATCCCTGTTTACGTTGTAAACTTCCCCATAAACACAAATACAAGCCCACACACCAACATACACATTTTCTTGGACCAATCACGCCATAATGACAACATGTAGACTCCAAAACTGACCAATATTTTGCGGTAATGTAATTTGTTGTTCAGTCTCTCGTCGGTCTGGTGTCGGTCTCGTTGGTGTTACTCACCTTTCTAAGTGCGTCAGTTTCTTGCACAATTTTCTCGCTGTTATAGCAGAGTTTAATTGCTTTATGGAGACACGTCTGTCCATCAGGTGACTGGATATTGAGATCAGCTCCCTCAGAAACTAACTTCTCAATGGTAGAGGTATGACCGCATTGGATGGCAACATGGATATCCGATAAATCATTCTGGACAAGATGGATATAAGAAAATATGCAGCATGAAAACTTGAGAATTAAAAAAAAAAAAAATTATTGACAGATGATCAAATAGTTCAAATGATTCTAGTACTTGTAACTCGTCTATGACATCTATGAAACAGCAACGAGTTTTAACTGAAGTTATAATTATGTATAAATATAAGTGGAGATACAAAGGCAGTAAAGTCCGCTTCGAGCTGGTCAAGTGTGAAGAAAATAATGATAGGTAGCCAATGCCTTATATGCTCTAAGTTGAATTTCAGTACTTGTTATTTTACATGCATGCATGTATTGAAAACATCAAGGTAGATATATTTGACATGAAGAGTTCTTTTTTAAATGTTTACCTTGGAATTGGAATGGTCCATGAATAGATCGGCAATGCTTTCGTAGCCGAGGATTAAAGACAGATTTTGAGGTGTCTGGCCGTGAATGTCTCCTATGTCAAAGCGTGCTTCTCCTGTCATAAGGACTTTAACAACATCAAGGTTACCATTCCAAACAGCACTGTGTAATGCAGTCCAACCTTCATTATCTCCCTTATTCACCTGAGCTCCTTGACTAATCAGATATTCGGTGATATCAAGGTGACCCTCCTGAGCAGCACTGTGTAGTGCGGTCCAACCATCATTATCTCCCTTATTCACCTCAGCTCCTTGACTGATCAGATATTTGGTGATATCAAGGTGACCCTCCTGAGCAGCAATGTGTAATGCAGTCCAACCGTCATTATCTCCCTTATTCACCTCAGCTCCTTGACTGATGAGATATTGGGTGACATCAAGATGACCAGATCCAGCAGCACTGTGTATTGCAGTCCAACCGTCATTATCTCCCTTATTCACTTCTGCTCCTTGACTGATGAGATATTGGGTGACATCACGATGACCAGATCCAGCAGCACTGCGTAACGCATTCCTACCCTCATTATCTCCCTTATTCACTTCTGCTCCTTGACTGATGAGATATTTGGAAACATCAAGATGACCCTCCTGAGCAGCAATGTGTAATGCAGTCCAACCGTCATTATCTCCCTTATTCACTTCTGCTCCTTGACTGATGAGATATTTGGTGATATCAAGGTGACCTTCCTGAGCAGCACTGTGTAATGCAGTCCAACCGTCATTATCTCCCTTATTCACCTCAGCTCCTTGACTGATGAGATATTTGGTAACATCAAGATGACCAGATCCAGCAGCAATGTCTAATGCAGTCCTGCCCTTATTATTTCCCCTATTCACCTCAGCTCCTTGACTGATGAGATATTTGGTGATATCAAGGTGACCCTCCTGAGCAGCACTGTGTAATGCAGTCCAACCGTCATTATCTCCCTTATTCACCTCAGCTCCTTGACTGATGAGATATTTGGTAACATCAAGATGACCAGATCCAGCAGCACTGTGAAATGCAGTCCACCCGTCATTATCTCCCTTATTCACCTCAGCTCCTTGACTGATGAGATATTTGGTAACATCAAGATGACCATTCTGAGCAGCAATGTCTAATGCAGTCCTGCCCTTATTATTTCCCCTATTCACCTCAGCTCCTTGACTGATGAGATATTTGGTAACATCAAGATGACCAGATCCAGCAGCAATGTGTAATGCAGTCCAACCGTCATTATCTCCCTTATTCACTTCTGCTCCTTGACTGATGAGATATTTGGTGATATCAAGGTGACCCTCCTGAGCAGCACTGCGTAACGCATTCCTACCCTCATTATCTCCCTTATTCACCTCAGCTCCTTGACTGATTAGATATTTGGAAACATCAAGATGATCCTCCTGAGCAGCACTGTGAAATGCAGTCCACCCGTCATTATTTCCCTTATTCACCTCAGCTCCTTGACTGATGAGATATTCGGTGACATCAAGCTGACCCTCATGAACAGCGTGTTCGTCCATCTGGTGTCCCCACATCATCACCTTGGTTTATGTGATACTCAGTGCCTGTTCTATTGTCTTTCTTCACCACATTATGTAAATTTGTGTTTCCATCTTGGTCTGTCAGGTTTATGTTAGAACCCTGTTTTATCAGTTTTCTGATGCTTTTGAATTTACCCCTCATTTCTGCCTCATGAAGCTGTTTATTTATGTCCTCCGTACTTGAAGAAGCACAACCTTACCAGACATCATAATCTAGCAAAGTTCCTTGTAATTGTCTACTCTCTCTTAACGCTCGACTTCGAAATGTTACGATTAAGAATCTAAATCTTTTGTAGCAGATTGTCCCGTTGCATTCCGCATTTTACAAGCGTAAGCATACACCACACTGATTTGTTTCTTTTCTTTCAATTTGCAGTCGTCTTTTTGTTGTTTTCAACAAGTTCCAAAGTCGTGTGCAGTGAACTAAATCGTAATTAAAATATCTGTCATTCCAATTCCACTTTTAGGCTTCTCTCTTTCCTCTTTTTATTTTGGCAATCATTAACATTTCAATAAATATAAAGCAAGTGCATTTTTAATCCCCCTTTCTCTTTCACCATAAAATAAAGGGTGGAATCGTTTGTTCAGTTTGTCCTTTCACAGAGACAAACATTCACATGAAACTATGTATACAAATTTTCAAGGAGGGACCTAGTCTTGACTGAAGAAGGACAAACAGTCCACGTTTTAAATGTTTTAAGACTCAATTTGTAATAAAGAAGCATAAATTTGCCCTACTACTGACGAATCTTACTACCAAATTATTGAATTACGAACTATGCGTGGAGGACGCTGATTCCATGAATCTAGCCCAAATAAGAAGTCGCATTGACATCAGGAAAAATTTCTATAGCCAGAGAGTTGTAAGCAAATGGAACAAGCTGCCACAAACTGCCATTGATGCTCCCACACTCTTCATTCAACCTGGGTTTTTAAATGGGTCCCATGTTGCATGACCCCCTTAACCCTTCCACACCGCACTATCTACCGGATCTTCATCACCACTATGGCGAGGTGTGGCCTTCAAGGTATATTCAAGGTATAACGATGATGACAATGACGATGATGATGTGTACAGTATTATTTTGCTTGATCTGGGTAATGAAGGCGAAGATGATATTTCCAGTCGACAGTATTCCGTTTCATTGCAGTCCGTGGAACTTAGCAAAAATACATTTTTACAAAGTCTTCTATATGGAAATCCCTGTTGAAAATGAGTCCAAGTCCTTGGGCAAGATATTAAATCTCAGTCCCAGCCACGTCTACCTGGTAGGCCTAGGTCACCTCGTCACTCTTCTGAGAATGTTAACTGCCTCATTGGATTTAGGTACACATGAATTTGTCAATATTTACCACGATGCATAGTTCGATCGCCATATCCTTTATGACGTCAATCAGTCAATTTCGAATATTTCTTACTCCAAGTAGAATCATCGGGTATGTTCACCATATCTACACATATTTAAATTTAAAAATCACAGTATATAAAGATACAGGCTCTGTATCTATCCAGCAATGTAGAAGATCCTCAATGAATTGCGAAAGTATTACTGATGTGTTTCGAAAACATTGCATGTTGTCAAAAACTAATAAAATCGCCACTTCCTCATTGCGTGTTCAGTAATAATATAACTACAGACGATACTGGTGTAAAAGACACGATTTCCAAAAAAAAAAAAGAATTGGTTTAATAATGATTCGGCTCATATCCTTTTCTCACCCATTGATTATCCATAATACTGTTGCATGTGAGGTTTATTTATAATTATTTATTTCATTTATAGATATTTTTCATCCCTACTTCCCCCCCCCCCTTTTTTAATCAGAAAGAAAGAGGAAGGGGATGAGAATGAGAGAGAGAGAGAGAGAGAGAGAGAGAGGTGTGTTTGTATGAGAGAGAAAGAGAGAGACAGACAGAAAGAGAGAGCATAACAAGTGAGAGGGAAACAGAGAGAGAGGAGTGATAAAGAAAGAGAAAGAGAGATGACTTCGAAAGAAAAGAGAGAGGAAGTTGGAGAAAAAGAAAGAGGAAGGGGATGAGCAAGAGAGATAAAGAAAGAGAAAGAGGGGTGTGTGTGTGTGTGTGTGTGTGTCACAAAGAGAGAGACTAACAAGTGAGATGGATATAGAAAGAGGGAGAGGAGTGATAAAGAGAGAAAGACAGAAAAACGAGGGAATGGGATGAGAGAAAAAGAGAAATATATATATATAGAGAGAGGGAGAGGTGGGGGAGAAAGAGAGAGAGTGGGAAAGAAAGTGAGAGATATAAAGATAGAGAAAGAGTGGAGGGAGGTCAAATGAGAGAGGGGAGAGAAGGTATACAGAAGAGAGAGAGAGAGAGAGGAGGAAGGGGAGCGGGAGAGGGATACAAAAGCAGGAGAGGGGGAGAGAGATGAGAGGGAGAGGTGAGAGAGAGGAGGGAGGTAAAGAGAGAGAAGGGAAACAGAAGAGAGAGAAATGGGGAGGGGGAGAGAGAGATGAGGGGGATACAGAAGAGATATAAAGAGAGAGATAGGCGGAGGGTGAGAGATGGGAGAGGTGAGAGAGAGGAGGGGGTGAGTTAGAGGTGTGTGAGAGAGAGAGAGTGAGAGAATAACAAATGAGAGGGTTACAAAAAGAGAGACAGAGCTGAGGGATATAGAGAAAGAGAGATGAGGGAGAGAAAATAATAGAGGGGAGGGATAAAGAGAAAGAGAGAGAAGGGATACAGAAAAACGAGGGGTGGGGGAGGGGGAAAGAGGTAAGAGGGATGAGAGGGAGAGAGAGAGGGAGAGAGAGAGAGAGAGGTGTGTGAGAGGAAGAGAGAGAGAGAAAGATAGAGGAGGGAGGTAAAAAGAGAGAGAGAGGGAGAGAGGTGAGAGGGATATAGAAGAGAGAGAGGGGAAGATGAGATGGAGAGAGAGAGAGGGAGAGAGAGAGAGATGAGAGAAAGAGAGAGAGAGATGAGAGAAAGAGGAGATAATGTTAGATGGATACAGAAAGAGAGAGAGGGGAGTGATAGGTTCAATCAATAATATCGCAAATACAGTGTACAAAAAAGTATGAATAATTAGTTTTTAACAAGACAATATAAAAATCATTTACTAAAGACAAACACGACCTAACAAAATCTTACTTTATGATTATGTATATATTTTTTTTTATTTGGTAAAATGTTCAAACATTTCAATTATTACAGTTTAATAATAGTATTATGCACTTCAGATGACATGTACATTTTTGACCTGAGAGGGAGTTATACTAAAATGTATCGGGAGCAGCGATAAATTTGATATTTTAATTTCTCCAAATCCTTAGTGTTTTTTTCTTCAAAGTTGCTTATTGTAACGCTAGGTTTCACAATGGTAAGGCAAATTCTAAATTTCATAATCCATTCCTGATTTTTTTTTTTTTTTTTTTTTCAAAAAATATTTCTCTTTCCCAATTTTTTTCTTCCCAATTTTACCCCTATTTGCCCAATTTTCCCAGATTTTCCCCTTATTTTCCCTATTTTACCCTATTTTTCCCCAAATTTCTTACTCAAAAAGCAGGGAACGTTGTTAGATGCCATTTCGTGTCTTGTGTCTTTACCCTTACTTTCATGTAGTTAGAGGTTGTTGGACACTGTTAACATGTTCTTTTTGTTGCACTCTCTCTCTACCTCCCAGCTCCTGATATCGGCCTTCGGACATGGAAGTTACCTCAGACAGAACAGCCTAACAGGATAGAGGAGGATCTTGGAATGACAGAGCTGGAAACCTCAACTTACCTTGTGTCTTTACCCTTAAATTCATGTAGTTAGAGGTTGTTGGACACTATTAACACGTTTTTGTTGTTGCGCCCTCTCTTCTTCCCAGCTCCTGATATAGGCCTTCGGACATGGAAGCTACCTCGGACTGAACAGCCTAGCAGGATAGAGGAGGATCTTGGAATGACAGAGCTTGAAACCTCAATGTACCTTGTGTCTTAACCCTTAGATTCATGTAGTTAGAGGTCATTGGACACTGTTAACAGGTTCTTTCTGTTCTGCCCTTTTGTCCTGTAGCTCCTGATAAAGGCCTACAGACATGGAAGCTTCCTCAGACTGAACAGCCTACCAGGAAGAGGAGGATCTTGAGATGACGGAGCTTGAAAGACATTGAAACCTCAACGTACCTTGTGTCTTTACCCTTAAATTCATGTAGACAGAGGTTGTTGGACACTGTTAACAGGTTCTTTTCTTTGCGCCCTTTTGTCCTGCAGCTCCTGATATAGGCCTACGGACATGGAAGCTAGCAAAAACTGAACAGTCTATCAGAATAGAGGAGGATCTTGGAATGACAAAGCTTGAAACCTCAATGTACCTTGTGTCTTTACCCTTAAATTCATGTAGTCAGAGGTTGTTGGACACTGTTAACAGGTTCTCTCTGCTGCGCCCCCTCTCTATTTTCTTAGCTCCTGATATAGGCCTACGGACATGGAAGCTTCCTCAGACTGAACAGTCTATCAGAATAGAGGAGGGTCTTGGAATGACAGAGCTTGCAGGCATCTCACTGATGGGAGAGACTCTCTACATCAGCAGACCTTTAATTCACTGTATCCTTTCGTCAACTCGACCAGAATAGGATTTTTGTTAAGGATTTGATATGCAAATTGGCAACACTGGCATCTTCTTTTAGTGCTGCATTTTATCTGTTCAGAGCTAGAAGGGGGGATAACTCAGTTTTAAAGAAGGCAAAGCCCTTTGGCTCCAAACAGACAATTTTTCCAATGGTGAGTTAAAAACTATATTTAAAGTTTAAAAAAGAAAAGGAAAATTGTCATTTTAAATCTGTCAAGTCAACGTATTGCAATTTAAGGATATTAACGCTTATTTTATATTTCTTTGGATTAAATGCTATGAAATTAGCATTATTCATTACCATTACCATATATCAGTTTGGTAATTTGACGATCTTGACCACTACTTTCTCTTAGTTTATTTTGGTATTATATTGATGGAAATTTTTTTTTTATTTTGGTATTGTATTGATGGAATTGTATTATTTTTGTCATCTTTAGTACCGTATTGTACTTGTCATACCTTTCGTTTGGCTCACTATTGTATATTTACTGTATTTATAACCGTATTGTATAATTTGTAAACATGAGCAGTTTTGGTCCTTGGACCTTTGAATCATGTATATTTATATGTCTTTTTAAACCGAAATAAATAAATAAATAAATAAAAAAATTATTTCATCAGAGTAATAGAGTTTGGGTAAGGGTTTTGATTTGGTTTTAGTTGAGGTCTATGGTTGAGGTTCTGTAAAGTGTTGGGTCTAGGGTTGAAGCTATGATTTCAACTAGTGTGGAAGAAATTGACCACAAAGCAAACTCCGCTAAGCCATGATGTATGTTGTGCCAATAAGCCTTAGGTGTGTTTAACAAAGATCCCAAGTCAAACTTAACTCTAAGTTGGACTTAAATATTATGGAGAGCCATTTGTAGTCTTAAAATAAAATATGTTGAAGAGCGAAAATTCAAGTATTTTAGACATCAAGAACATGAAATCTCCTTGATAATAGAAAATATGAATGATTTGAATCTACATTTTGTGCCTTTTAGGATAACTTTTACAAAATATTTTCATAGATGCTAACAGCTTTCCATAATTGTTAAGTCCAACTTTTACGATCTTTGTGAAACACCCCCCTGTAGATGGATAAAGATATTGCTTTTATTCCTTGACCATATATCATGAACAGTATCAAGTCTCTTTGTTTGGGGATGGTCGTCATGGAAACCATGGTTACTATCAATAGCAGCAGATACTATCAGGTGAGGTGACTGTGATTGCTAGTTATACTGATCTTACTATTTTCATTATTACTGAAAGAGACTACTTAGTTTGTCTGGGTTCCTCAACATGACGCCGCCATCCTTGTCAAGCTTCGCTTATGATTGCGGTCTCCTGCACTTTTTCCAAAAGATAGGTCAGATAATACTTTAAATTTATGATGATATGTTTTGAAAATATTAAGTTACGTTATTTTATGTACATATATTATCTAAGAAATTATTGTTTATATATGTTGTTTTATACCTTACCTGTATATGTTCCTTGTTATTCAGTTATATTATGTTTGAAAAAATGCAGAAATAAAATAAAATAAAATAAAATCATGATATCAAGATATAATTTAATTTACTTTTTTATAAACAAGTTCATGGAGGCACATGTCTAGGAGTCAGTGACACAAAGACGTAACTCCATATTGGCCATTTTGAGAAAAAGTGGTTTATGTGTCACTGAGCACTTGGGCCTTAAGGAGTTAAGTCTATGTTTCACTAGCCATTGACTTTGGTGGAGTTAAGTCTTTGTGTTTCCTGGAAAGCCCACATTTTTCTGAACATTTTGATATCAAATACTCATGTTGGCAAAAGTTACGTCTTTGTGTCACTGAACCCTCAATGTGATATTCTTGTTTTCTTTATAACTGTTTTCTTCTTTCTTTTTTTTTCTCTTTCTACAGCCTTAAAATGATGCAGAGAGATGAGAAATCCAACTTAAATTCCAAAGAGAAATCAGAACTCCACAATCGAAAAATGATGCTACTATTCTACCTCCTTAGATCACCATGCTACAACTCAGTTACAAGGTAAGTACTCTCTTTGGATGGGGTTAAATAATAATATACAGTGAACCTGTCTATAAAGACCGCCTAAGGGAGACAAGAAAAGTGGTCTTTATAGACAGGTGGTCTTTATGTACAGGTTCCTAAAGTATGATTTTCAAGGGAAACAAAAAATGTGGTCTTTCTACACAGGTTTGACTGTACATGCTTTCCATATTTTGATCCTTACAGGACAGGATTTATTTTTAGAGCTAAATTGATCACATATGGATCTTCAAATTGGCAACAATTATATTTTTATTTTATTGCTACATTGCTTAAATAAAATGCAATGTCTCTGAAAACAATATACAGTCAAACCTGTCCATAGCGACCACTCAAGGGAAACAAAAATAGTGGTCGTTGTAGACAGGTATGCGTTGGCGGCCATTTTGAATTGAATAATTGATTGACAGCACTCACAAGGCCTCTCGCAGACCCGCCAGTGCGCAAACAATTCTCTGTGGCCTTATAAGGGCTGTCGGACGAAAACGAGGCGGAGAGCCGATCGATAAATCTAACAATGCAAGTTTATTTGTTCGGTGTTTAAAGATTAAGCAAACAAAGAGTGGTATGGTTTTTAGTCAAAATGAAAATACAAAACGATTAAACATAATTTTCTCTCTTTGAAATTGTCCAGCCTTTTTTTTTTTTAATGCAGTCAAGCAACAGAGTCTACTGTCTTTGTTTTTTTCATGACAGATGAGATATATTATTTTTCTCAACAGAGCCTGTAAACAGATTTCACCCTTAGTGAGTGCAGGGAATTATATGTTTGAAGTACAATTGATATTCATGATATCCAATGAACAAGTAAATGTAGACCAATAGTGATAAAATGTTTAGATGTAATTTTCTTTCTTATTAATCAACTACGTTATTTCTCTTCATTCATGCTCTTTTTTTGCTCATCTCTCTCTCTTCTGATCTCTCTCTCTCTCTCTCTCTTTCCATTCTGTCATCTTCCTCTCCTTCCTGCTCTTTCTGTTCCTTCCATTTGTCCTTTTCTCCTTATGTTTGCAGGACAAGGCTTAAAAGTTTGTTGCAGTCTATTGGTGGTACTGTTCCTGGTGCAAGGCTATTAACAAGTAAGTCCCACAGGGTGCAGAGCGCTGACCGTTGCATTTTTTTTATCCTGAAAGCGATATCCACCTTTACAGACAACTGCTCTAAAAGAAAGCAGAAAAATCAGGGAAGCAGACTGGGGAAAGTCTGAATTAAATCTGGCAAAATAATAAGAGAGTTATGAATTTTTGAAAGTTGTAATCACTACCCGTAATTAACGTTGTATAAACTGCCCTCGTGTATTAACCGCACCCGACTTTTTTTTTTGCCGACTTAAAAAACAGTAGAGGACCTAGGATTGAACCTTGTGGTACACCATGTAATAGAAGAAAAATTGGAGGAATTATTATTATCAACTACATATTGAAATGTATCAGAAAGATTACTTTCAAACCAAGATGACAGACAAATTTGAGTGTTGTTCTAGTTTCCGAGTGGCGAGTCAACACACCGATTACTGAGCTGGGAGACACTGCCAGGCATAGCGCCAGGTGGAGGGGCATAAATCAAAACTTTTTGTGGGTGTACCGTGTATAAACCGCACCCCCGACTTTGATTTTTTTTCGGCGGCAAAAAGGTGCGGTTAATACACCGTTAATTACGGTATATGCATGGGCACTTCAAATTGGCTGAATCAATAATGTCACTGTGACAAAATGCTGGACCACTTTCCCATTTGTTTCACAAAATGATTAAAATTCCAATTTTTCAAAATGTATGATTTTATGAGGGTCTTTTCTATTTAGAGGACATATCTATCAATGATATATAATGAGTTGTGCCCCAAGGGAGGGGGCGCTTAGGAGAAAAAAAGAAATTATTGATATTTTTTATACGACGAACGGGAGGGTTTGTCCCATGACTATATCACAATCCACTGACCAAAAGACCACTGTGAAATTTGTATGGATTATTAAAGTGATCTCATATTTCAAACTTTAATATCTCCCTTATTATTGGCCTGATTTATTTCAGCTTTCGCCGTTCTCTTTCGCTTATTTTTCTGCTTCCATACCAATGAAGTTATAACAAGGGTTGGATTACCCTCAAACGATAACATAATTAAATTAAGAGGAACAGGAAAAGGACGGAAATCAGAGTGACAGATCCACTTTCTACATCTGCATATCTTTATCTTATATTTTGAAAACTCTTTAAAATGCCTGGATTTCAAGTTCCTTTCGTTGACACTATTTTCACACAAAGGTGGTTCTATTGAAAGTTGATAGAAACTTTAACATTAGCAGCTTTTATTATCACTGAAAGAAAGTGAGTGCTTGGATTTTGAAGTGTTCTTTTCCTATCAGTAGGGCTACTGCCTTTGGAAAATTGTTTCAACTGCTACCTATCCATCAAATTGAACTCTGTGTAATATTGTAAATAATCAGAAACAGGATTGATGGGAGTTTGAATGAAATTGGACGCAGAAAATAAGAAATTTATGATTTAAAAAAAAGTTGTAATCACTATACATGTATGGGAATGTCAAATTGGCAAAGTCTTCCCAATGTGAGTTGTAAAGGGGAAGTCCAACTTAATATTATGGCATTTTCAATAAAAACATAATAATTAGAGAAACAGATGAGTGAATGTTTGAGGAAAAACTGATAAAGACAGAAATTAATCGCTTAATTGCTTAATCAGACACCATCAGATCCGTGATGGACCTTCTCAAGAACCTCTTCCATCTACTTGATGGGGAGTTGGGCGTCTGGACTCTTAACATACATAAAGCCCGCTTCTCTTTTGCCTCCGGATTTTAACGAAAAATATTCATCAAATAGCACTAACCATCATGAATATGTATCCTTGTTTATGATATTGTCCAACAACAGTCTTAGAAGATTTATGAAATATTGCTAGTAAAATTTGTGTTAACTGTCCAGACACGCAACCTGTCTGGATATACAACCTCTGCATATACATGTATCTCTATTTCCTCTGAAGAAAAGATTATATTTGTCTATTTCTGATTTTTCTCTCAAACACATTTTCTCATTACTTTCTTTCCAGAACCCATTCTGGACTACCTTCCTGTGTGGCAGAAGATCTACTCCTACAACTGGGGCAACTAAGGTCCTTCTGCGTGGTCTGTAAGCTGTTCTCTTCCAGAAGGACTCGGGTGACGCTTCCTGTCCATGTCACAAATACAGGGAAACCTCTCTATAAAGACCACCCAAGGGAGACAAGAAAAGTTGCCTTTATAGGCAGGTGGTCTTCATGTACAGGTTCCTTTAGTACTTGTTTCGATGAGAAACCATTTTCAAGGGAAACAAAAAATGTGGTCTTTGTAGATAGTGGTCTTTCTATACAGGTTGTCGCTATGAAGCAGGTTTGACTGTACATGTAACTTGCTAAGTCTAAGTGCACCGACTTAAGATCTGGCAACAATTTCTCGGGGCTTTATTTTGTCAAAGATATAGGATTAGCGTTAAGTGTTAAGGTTGCAACTGGAGAATACATAATCTGGTGACAATTGCTCTGCGACAATATCCTGACTAACCGGGTCAAAACATTAACCCTGGACCGAACATGTTACCTTACCCTAACTTTATATCTTTGAAGAGATGCATTCTGGCGAGAGTTGCTCCTTGATTTATTTTTTCAATGATATAGGGCTGAGGTTATGGTTGCCATTGGGTTTAGGGTAGGCTTACAGCTAAAGGTAATACAAAGTTTTGGGAAATTTTCAAAAATTGGATGAATAGTAATTCTTTAAGATTTTGATATATTTGGATGCTCCTGTGAATGTATAATAAGCACTAGAAAATTTAGCTCCTAAAACACTTCTACTTTCAAGAAATGAAATAATCAAAAATTTACTGGTGCTCCCGGTATATTTCAAATATTTCAAATAGCGCCTAAGGCTATCCTGGCATAGTAGCTGCGACCATGACAAATTGAAAATGTCAGAATATGCAGTTCTGATATTTGATTTACAAACAGGAATAGCAAATCAGTCAATTTTGGTCAAGAAACATTGTTTCAAAGCTAAAGTAATATCAGTCTTGAGAGGGAGCTATACAACATAACGAGTTTATTAATTCCAATTTCATCACTTTAGACTCGATTTCAACCGCGACAACGATCATTGAATATTGTAAAATCGCATATGCTTCCAATATGTTCATTTGAACCAAATTCATGACCCCATACCAAACTTTGTATTACCTTTAATAACAATGATAATTATAATATTGATTTAAGGCTTGTTCAGATATGGCATGGCAAACCGCCATATTTTTTTAAAACGTGTAAATGAACGTTAACTTCATGCAACAAAGGACATGCAATAATCACTGGGCTCCGTGCTCAAACAATGTTAACATCAGTCAGAGTCTGTAAACTTTTGAGTTTGAATTTCTGTGGTGAGAAACTCGCACAAATTATTTCAGATTATTAACTTTTCATTTTCCTCTTATATCCAGTTCATCTTATTCCATTTTGTCTACTTCCATTTCATTTACTAACCTTAAGGTTCAAAATTTCCAAAATTTAAATTCAACATAACTCTGCATAACTTTAAGACGTACAAGTCAAATTTTCCCAAAGTTAAATCAATTTTGTTTCACCAAACTATGCAAAAAGTGTTTTATTTACTCTTCCTAAGTAAAACGTTGTGTTAGTCAAACTATTTCTTGCGGTCCCAATAGATTGGACTAATGTAGAGTTAACCACCTGTTTGCATCTCTTCATGCTACTGTACTTTAAGAAGCTATCTTGATAGCTTCAGATATCAGTGAAGTTGCCTATAAAGGCCTACCGGTACGCAGAATTGCAATAATACAATGTTTTGATTCTTCATGCTTTTATCATAGTTTCATATATCATGTTTGCCAAATATCTTATATACTCAAGTATTCTACTCAAATGTTCTTTTGTACAGTTTTATGCATATTTGGGAAAAGGTTTTACACATCTATTTTGAATGATATTGCATTTTGCTGCATGTTTATTGGTAGGGTATGTGGAGGATTAATTACAGCTTACGATGAGCGATAATAATAATGTCATAGTGTATTGAGAGAGAGAGTTGTGACAAGCATACACGTATACACTCAATTCGATCATGGATCGCTGAAATAGTTCCTTGCCATATACAACCTCTGCGAGAGGGAACTATTTCAGCGCTCCATGAGTTGAACCTTGAGTGCATACGCTCGCGTGTGTGTCACAACTATCTCTATCAGTTAGCTATGAGTAATGTTTCCCAGTGCCCTCTGTTATCTAGATTTATGTAGTTGCAAAGCCAGGGTGTCTTGTAACCAGAAATAATCTGCATGAAACGTTCCCAAATTTCACAAGTGTTTCAGGTTTGAAAAAGTTTCTTGGTGGACAAAAAAAAAATCACAAATGAGGGAATAATTATTACTTTTCAATTCATGAAAGTTTCTTGCAGCACTTTTTGTTTCTGAAAAGAAGGTATAGAGTCGAGGAACAACGGGCCGTATTCAATTCAGTATGTGGATTAAGTCAGCAATTAACTTGGCTAAGTAATATGTCTTCTCCTGCGTTAAGATTACATTTGTGTTATTGTACTACAGTAAGTCGAATACTCCAAAATAATGCACAATGAACGTACCACATCAAATGCATGCTAATGTAATTGTGAGCAGCTTATGATGAATACGTATGTATGAAAACCATGTCTGCCATTCAAGGCCTCCCAAAGAAGGAGCTGTCCTAAACATAGGTCATAATACTTGGCCAAAAGCTTCAACCATATTTTATCTAAGCTGTAAACTGAGTAAAATACTCATATTCCTGACATAGTATTGACTTCAAGACTGGCCCATGTCATGTAGTTCAAACTGCCACTTTGTATGGTAATTGGTACTACAGTGATGTTGAACTTTGTACTGTGCTAAAAAACTAAGCAATTGGAATATTATAATGCATACACTTCTATACATTACTGACCAAAAGATGTGTTGTAACAACAGAAATGAACAGATGATTATGCTTTGAATCAAGTTATAAGATCTCATACCCGTTATCGATAGCTGAATGCAGGTGTGAAATTTTATTGAATAATTGATCAGATTTTATTTCTTGATTTTTAAACGTAATCATGTATTTTGTGTGGATAGTTCTGACTATTTATAATTTAAAATTGAGCTTTGTACTGAAATCATGTAAATTCCTGTGTTAAATGTGATTTTATATTTTACTTTTGATGTTTAATTGAAATCACTTATTCTAGAATATATTGGATTTCTAATGACTTCCTGTATTGTGTTTTTGTCAATAGTCTTTCATTATCATTCTCTCTTGTGATGAATATATGTTGTATATTACTAATCTATCTTAATAAGAAGATAATGCAGTGATGAGAAAAGGGGATTGATATAGGTGAATGTAGAGAGAGGGGAGAGAGAAGGTAGAGGTAGAGAGAGGGAGAGAGAGAAGGTAGAGAGAGGTAGAAGTAGAGAGAGAGAGAGGGGGGGGGGGGTTGAAAAGGAGATAAGGTAGAGAGAGAGAGAGAGAGAAGGCAGAGAGAGGTATAGGTAGAGAGATAGATAGAGAGAGAGGGGGAAGGTAGAAATTAAGAGAAGGTAGAGGAAGAGAGAGTGTGTGTGTGTGAGGCAGACAGATTGTCAGAAGCAGGAGAGGGAAAGGGACAGAAATGCAGAATATACGCAGAGAGAGAGAGAATTGGAGATGAAATGCCGCGACCGAGGGAAAGATCTGAGCAGAATCAAGAGATTATGGGACAAAATATTTACGTATGGAACCGGAAAGCTTGGATGTTAATCGCATGAGCACGAAAATGTGTACAACATGCTTACGGAGGACAAGACAACCACAGCCGCAGACAGTCGACATCTGACGATAAATACATGCCTTTTGCTCTTCGCATCGAGATGCCGATCTATGATATACTTGTTAGATATTATATAATGCTAGACTTTCGTCATATTAAAGAGTCAAGAACGAGGAATTCGAACAATACAAGTTATTACGACCTACATTCCGAAAACTCTTCAGCGGAATCTTAGAGTGTGGTCTTCCCGCTTGAGCCGGCGAGGCGTTGACCTATACCTGGTGCAAGGTAGCTCAATCGTATTGGGTAAGTGATGCGTTGCGGTCGCTATCTGCTGGGGACAAGAAATAGGCCTAAGTTAGTATGTCGTTTCTTTGTTAGTTTGTTAGTTTCTCTCTTAGTTAGTTTTTTAATTTCTCTCTTAGTTAGTTTTTTAGCTATTCTAATAATGTTGCATATCCTTTATTCCACCGTTAAATCGGACCTGGAT